>JAFVLL020022706.1:82162-128539 GCA_021397915.2 Tor tambroides
TTTTAGCTCGTCAACGTCTCGTTTTAGTCACAGAAAAAAGGTTCGTTGACGAATATTTTTCGTCGTCGTCTTCGTTGACGAAATTAACACTGCTTCAAATGTGCTAAATCCCAGCCTCAACCCATTCAGAATTACCAGTACTTAAATAGAAACCTATGCATAGTAGCCAAAAAGAAATGCTCATTTTAAAGAAAAATGTCAGACGTACTTAGAGGCTTTTGCATCTGAACTCTTCATATATATATTATACTGGTTCAACGGATGGTTTTTGAGTCACAGATCGGATGAGCAAGATTTCAACTAAGCAAGAAAAAAAATATTTAAAGCACAGAGAATGAGAATGCCGTGAAGGGTTTTTTGACATAAGTTTATGTGTAGCCTATGTAGGCTATCCTAAATGCAGGGAGACGTGAAAGAGGAATCAACTCGGTATTTCTGTGCTGTCTGAAACACATCTCTATGCTTGTGCGCGCTTTGGCTGTGTGTGAGAACAGCGCGTGAGTAACGAATTGAGTTCTCTTTCATTTCTTCTTCTTGTGGTTTAAAATCGCTTGTACTTGTAAACTGGCAAATTAATCTGCGAATCACATGCGTGCCGAATGGGTTCTGGTCCGTACGTATCACGGATCAACTGCGATCCATTTAACCCCTAACATATTGACAGATCAGAGCAATCTTTCATTTACAAATTGAACATGAAATCGTCAAATTGCTACTCCATATTAATCGCATACAACACAAATGCAGAATAATTAGAACAATCATTAACGCGCAATAAATAACAGTGTCATATCTATACACATTTTTCCCAGAACTTCCACGAGCTCTTCCACGGCCCGATAGTGGGTCGCGACCCGATGGTTGAGGACCTCTGAACAAATGCACAAACTCAGCAGTTCAGTTTTTCACAGGCAAGCAAATGGGCTTTAATGTACAACCCTAATCAACCACTCATACTTTACCAAGTATTACACTGATTTTACCACAGGTAGGGCATGTGGATTGCCTAGAATCCCCCTTACCCACTGTAGAATCATTGTATTGCACAGACTCATTTTCTTTCTTTTACTTTTCTCTTTAAAATTTTCTCTTTACCTTTTACTTTCTTATTTATTTATTTAATATTAATTTCTAATATTTTTTACTTTAATTATTAATAATTAATACTTTTATTTATAACATTCAAGCTATTAATGTTATAGTT
This sequence comes from Tor tambroides, assembly GCA_021397915.2. Lineage (NCBI taxonomy): Eukaryota > Metazoa > Chordata > Actinopteri > Cypriniformes > Cyprinidae > Tor > Tor tambroides. Next base: position 83,367 of record JAFVLL020022706.1, read on the forward strand.
ATTACATTAAATATCATAATATAGTTAATTAGGATGTTTATGGTTGCCAAGCAACACTGCCACCCTGTGCACTGATATAGAACATGGTGTATATTCCTGCTCCTGGAGGGTCTGCAGATTTTAGCTCCAACCAGCTCCAACACACTTTTGTGGAAACTTCTAGTAATCCTGAAGACCTTGAGTAGTTGATTCAGGTGTGTTTAGATAGACTTGGAGCTAAATTCTGCAGGACAGTGGCCTTCCAGGAACAGGTTTGGACAACAGATATAGAATGTGAGGTCACAACTGTGCATTTATTGTCAATGGCTTCAAACATGGCTCATCCATTCAGAATTTAGAAACTATTATCTGTTTTGCACTTTATTTTGCGGTATGTGCACTTAAATGTACTTACAGTGTACATACCTAAGAAAGTACTGGGTAATATACGGTAACTACATGGTTAGAGTTAGGTTTAGGGTTAGTACCTAGTTATTATCCAGTTATTTTAACTAATGTACTTACGGAACAGGATTATAAAATAATATGCTACCATCTAGTGATAACTAGGGATGCTATATTTCCACTGTTATTCATACATACAAACACGCAACAGCCTCTCTAAAGATTCACCCACCTTCTCTTGAATGATCTCTGCTAACTTCTGCGTGCTGTTAATTTTGTCCCCACAAGTTTTCATGGTATGATCTGTTCCTGTCCCACACTGTCTCCACAGAGGGAGAGAGTGAGAAGGAGACAGAGACTAATCTCTACCCATTGGGGATTTACAGTTCAGTGCAGACTCCCACCCCCAGAACACATGCAAACAAACACCCACCACAAACTCCACCCTCAACCACTTAGCCTACATTCTTAGTACCCAATCACAAACACACACTCTCTGCAGTGAACAAGAAAACACATACATTCTTGGTGCCATACCTACATGAACTATCTTTAGTAAACTGGCTAACAGACAGAGTTGAGAGAATCCAGCTCCAACAATGGGGTTTTGATGGCCTAGTTTATTCTGCCACCTTACCTAATTATACATCACACACATACATTCTCTCTCTGCTGAGCCTGCACATGCACAAATATATATCCAATGAATCTCACAAAATGACTCAGCTAAATGTAAGCATGCCAAGTCCTTTCCTAAAATATAATTTCATTCAACTATTTCATGAAGTTGATAGTGCTTTTATGAAACCTTGTTGTACATAAAATGTATTATATTGTAGACACCAACCACTGCAGCCCTGATAATTAAATACCACATTAATCCTGCTTAAAGACAGTGCTGGGACTGATCTTTCACTACAGAGCTAAGAAAAGGGGTGGTGTGTGTTTGTGAGACCCCTGGTATTCCAGGCCTCATTTTCATACAGCCGCATATTAAACAGTCTTCTTTACACAGGAGAGAATAGAGTTCACCAACTGCCACAATCTGTATGTGTGTGTGTATGTGTGTTTGGAAGGGGAGGGATAAAAAGATTAATACATCTCCAGATAATAGCAGCAATTGTTGAATTCTTTGATTAATATGGAAACTACTTCCACCCCTGAGTAAAATTATAATAAAAGAATAATTGTGAGATAAACTAAAAAATAATAAAATAAGAAATACAAAAAAACAAAAAAACAAAAAACAAAAAACAAATCTGCAGTTGTAAGAAATCATACTGGGAGATACAAATCATATAAATATATGAAGTTTCAAAAATTCAAGAAATAAAATCACAATTACAAAGAAAAAAACTTGCAATGATGAGATACAAAGTCACAGTTGCGATGAAGCCATATTCTGAGATGTCAAGTAGCAATTATAAGAAATTAAATCCCATTGCATGATTTAAAAACACATTGTGAGATATAAAGGCATAATTGGGAGTTATAAACTAATTTATTTTTTCTTTCTTTTTTTTATTTACTCTTAGGCAGATTCTTGAGCTATACATTTGTCTCATCACTGGTAATATACATTCAGAGAAGCCCTAATATCAACTCAAACATTTTTATTTGTTGTTGGCATCGCTGATTGGATGTCATAAAAATTTAATTTTTACACGATTTCTATTAACCTGAAATGTAAAATTTAATTGTTCCTCCCTTACACATAAACAGATGTACTGTATACACATCCACACAAAATGCTACAAAACTGCAAAAAAGTTCTTATACACTAACACATGACCAACACAAGTAATTTCACGCACCACTAAGTCTAACCTAGAGCACCTCTGCATCACCAGACATCTCTATTTTAGCTTAGCACTGCGGGCTATTATTTTTTCCTACATATATACAACAAACCTTGTAAAACATGGATGTTTATAGACAAAAGTCCAACAAGTCAGGATTATTATAGATAATCACAAGATATTCTTATAAAGAGGATAAGAGGAAGTTCAAGGCTGAATAGAAGACCTGGTCTGCGTTTCTCAAAAGCATTGTGAGAAAAGTTCATCGTAGAGACCATTGGTGGCATATACTTAGGCGTACAATGCTTTTGAGAAACGCAGCCCTGGTCCTTAACTAATGCACAAACAAATAACAGGAGAAAAGAGGTGGTGTGTATCACTTAGAATAACATTCAGCATATACCTTATGCTGTAACCAAACTTGTACTTGGACAATTTTAAAATCCAGTACCAAAACAAAATGCAATTTCGGAAGCTTAGATTCAGAAACACACTATACACTCACTGGAACACTGGCTATCCTTCTTAAGCTCAATGTCATTACAGACCTCTGTTACAAGACCTTCTGTTCTCTCATTAATGGCTAGACCAGAGGCTGGTGTCCAAATAATGACATGAAACAATAGCAGCAGGGTCACAAATGCCATCAGGTGTGAGTTACAGCCTCCATACAGCATTTAGATGAAGAACTGACCTGACAAACATGAATTAAAAGCTGCTAATTAAAAAAAGCTGCTCAGAAGTGGCTCAAAGACAGCATTCACAAAACCGTTAAGAGCACAAACACTGTGCCCAGATTACTGGATGATGTCATTCACAGCGGCTATTAAAAGAAATGTGAAAACAGAACACTATCCAGGGAGTGTGAACACAAGCTCATTTTCACTGCTTGGGAGCACAATAATTTCATGGCTGGTGCCTTCAGTACTGAAGACGCTATTCAAAATTACAAAGCAACAGTGTGTGGAAACAAGTCAAGAATGTACAGACAATCGTAATTAGCACTTCAAACAAAGGGTGTCATCAAACATTATATAGACAAAATGAACCACTTTTGTCTGGGTGCTCAGTTCCATTTTCCAGTTTTTTCATGGCCTCCAGGGCTTTGCATATGTTAGCTATTAGTCAGCTGCTTTAGAAGACTGTAGTATAACCCTCAGGCTGTGAACCAACAAAAGCTGCACTGCATGGGGTGTACAAAACCACCCAGGCTCATTGGAAAAATGTGCCTGTGGTGTCATTTCTGCAAAATGATATTACGTTGCTTCTTGACACTTTCAAATTGAAATGTCCAGTGAGTGGCACTAGAAGTGTGCTCAGTTCGTTCTGAAACAGATGAACATGAATGTGGTGTATTTTATTACATTGGTTGTTGGATTGCAGAAGTTTGGAAATGAAATATCTGGTGCTAGGGTTAATGTTCATTTGCAGAGCCGATCGGCCCTATACGCTCACTACGCAAGTTGCATAGGGCCCCCGTAAATTACTCAAGGCCCGCCTCCCCCTCATGTCAAAGCGGCGCGGCACTTTCAATCTGCTGCAGAGACGAGGAAAAATAGGAAAGAAAGTGAGCAAGATAAGGGTAAGTGATGGATTTTATAAAGCTGATGATTAATTTGAGATACAATTTTTTACAATTATTATACAATCTGTTTAGATTTTTAGAACATATATTAGCTTATGTATATATTTATATTAGTGACTAGTTAAACTAAATTTGTTTTAATTTACACATTGATCCGGGAAGAAAAAAAACACACACGGGCTGAATAAAAATGCAAGCTCATTTTCTGACAGGAAGTGGCGATTATGGAACCGCAGAAATACAGTATTTACATGATTTCATTTGTTTCTTTGCACATATATATTTTTGCATTTTAATCTGGACCAAAAGAAGCCAATCTAGAAAAGTGATTATTATTATTATTATTATTATTATTATTATGAACAATAATAAATAATAATAATTTAAATAATACTAATTTTCATAACCCATTGGTAGGTGTTTTTGCTTTAATCTTAAATTTTGATATATTTCACTGAAAGTAATTGTCAAACATATATAATTAAAAAAATGTGTATATAATATGAAATGTAGGCTTATCTTCATATTTATAAAATGAAAGATAAATAAGACAATTTTCTAAAACCTTACAATACGGTGTCAGTGTAGGATATGTGTATTGAAGAATGCGAAGTGGTGGTTAGGTGAAACTGTAGATAGTGGGGGCCCCTTTTGAAAATCTGCTTAGGGCCCCCAAAACGCTAGGATAGGCTCTGCTCATTTGAATAATAAATCTTGTTTGAAAATAACGTATCATCTACACTAAACCCTACCCTAAACCTATCTGATATAATGTGACATAAAGCAAGATGCTGCACAGCAGAACTGCATAAATTAATTAAAAAAACACCTTGGTCATAGGCGCTGATTCCATGCGAAACAAATCTAAGACAATGAATTAAGACAAGGAACAGCTTTTTATTTGTGATTATAAGGGGATTATAACGGGAGTGCTCTTTGTGTGCTTTCTAAGCTAAATGTAATTTATTTAGAATTTGTATAAAACTTTTGTTTTTCGGCCACATGCTGCAAATTTTCAGGAATGGCATCTGCATACAGTATTTATGCGAGATTCACACTCAAAAGAGCAATGGATGGGACAAAAATATACAGGAAAATTTATGTTCATTGAGGCTAGAACACACTTACAAATTTCTGAAGCACCCTCAGTATTTAATTCTGGAACCAGGCCTGGATAAACCTATGTTTGAGCAATTTTCATTATCAGAAGCTCATATTTAGGCGACTGCATGGAATTTTATGTGGCGGTAGCCTATGCTTCAAAGTCGGAAAAAATGAACAAGATATTTGTTCATTTCCTGATGATCAAGATATTTGTCAAATTTATGTGTGGATTATTTGGTTTTATTTAGTGTGAATCTCCGATTTCAACAGCTCTGAAGTAATAAACAATGTGATATGCGGCCGGCCAATGTTAACTTTATTTTAATCAAAACAATATTTACCCCAACTGTATCTGCAAGGCGTCCGTTATACATTTTCCCTGTGTGTAAATTTCAGTATTTATGACTGTTGAATTTCTGACTACTTGACTTGTATTTTGCAGTCTGTGTGTTTCTGTTCGCGAACTGAATACTTAGTCAAGCGCACCATTGCACAGAGAAAAAAACTTGAAAAACAAACACCAAGTATAGGCGTGGTTTAACACTGAGTAATGAGTCCATATCATTTGCTCAACCAATTATATTTAGCGTATCATATATGCGCTTTCAGAAAAAAAAAGGGAGGGGGGGTTTGGTTACTGAGGTTGGGCACCCACCGGAAAAAACATAAATCGACGCCTACGACCTTGGTTGTATGATATTCCTTAAAAATAATAAGAATATTATTATTACTTTAAGAATTCTATTTTAGTATACAATAGCAATTTCTGTCATAATTTAAGTTAACCATTTCTTTTTTGCTTTCCATTTCAGTGTGTATTTGACGGTAGTTTTTTCTCAAATGAAACGGTGTATAGCTGATGAAAAGTGACTCTCAGAGCAGCTCAGTAGATGAAGTTCATGTGTTCATATCTTGTATATTGAGGTGCAGATGCTGAAAACAGCCATCATGTGTGTTTGAGTTTGTGTATCAGACAAAACTGCACCACTCACACAGAGACACACAGAACATGCAGACTTATTAGCAACTTGCACTGACTGGCTGCATTTACCTTTATTTCTGCTTGTGTGATAGACTGTTAGATTAATCCATATTGAGTAAAAATGTCCAGATCTTATCGTCATCATTGACATTTTAGCACAATCTCAAAATGATATTGTTTATCTCCAAAAAAAGAAAACGACTTGTTTCAGAGTTTGTCACATTATGACGTAATAGTGCAACGAAAGCCTGCCTCTGCAGAATCAGATTAACGCCTCCTTCTACATCTTTGGCCCCGTCCACTGGAGCATTTGTGAGATGAGAAGGAGAGAAGAGCAATAAAGGATAACTGGACTAAAAATAACATTACCTTCCGAAGGATCCTAATCCTAGGAAAGTTATTATTCATTTGTGGATGTCTAAGTATAGCATTATTTGTTTGTTCAGAACATTTCATTGGATTCTTTGGTAAATCAGTCACAGTTTCGGCGCAGGCTTTGCAAACAGACTTTTGCTGTAAGATATGGACCTGACAGTAATACCACAACCGTGTTCATTCTAATGCCTAATCCTAAATTATATACAGAAAGCGATCAAAGAATGCTCCCCTTATAATCGCTGGAGCTGTCAATCACACAGCGTGGGTTTATATTCAGAACTGAACTTTTCAACCCATATCTAAACAATTGCCTGGTCATATAGGTTCACACTTTACAACATCAGGAAAATCAGACCCTTCCTGTCAGAATGTGCAGCACAGTTCCTCATCCAAACTTTTCAAATTCCAAGGCCTGACTACTGCACTTCTCTATTGGTGGGCCTTCCAGCAACAGCGACTAAACCTCTGCAGATGATCCAGAACGCAGCAGCACACCTGGTCTTCAATCAGCCAAAGAAAACATACATCACACCCCTCCTGATCTCACTCCACTGGCTCCCAGGTGTGGCCATAATCAAATTTTAGGCCTTGACACCTCCCTACCTGATTACACTACTACAAGTGTATGCTCTTTCCTGCAAGATAAGGTCTCTGAATGAGTGATGCCAAAAAATCTCTTGCCAAAAAATAAAACATTCCTGTTCCTCTCTGGTGGAATGAACTGCCAACCTCCACCTGAACTGCTGAGACCACATCTTTCAAGAAACAGCTGAACAAACACTTTTTCCATAAGCACCTAACCATGTTTGCGAACATCCAGAAAATGGCTGGGTAAAGTGAATTAGAGGAGAATTTAAATGTGACAGACTGAGTAAAGATTTGCATCAAAGTCCCAGGTCACACCCACCTAAAGAGTCATCATCATGGAGGCAGCAGTGAAATGTCCTCAGGAACACTACTACATCAAGATCTTGCAAAACCTTGTCAGAATGTGCAGATAATTTTGAACAGCTCTCAGTGCTGAGGGATTGTTTTAGGTGGTGTAGTTATGCCATCTTCCAGTAGGGGCTAATTGGGCCATGTTATCCAATCGACATTCATCACCGCAAACAATATGCGATGGACCTGCTTTCCCTCGAGGAAATTTTTTCTCCATAAGGATCTTTTGGAGATTCTCCTTCCTTGCCACAGTGGTTTTTGGTTTACTTACAACAGTTTACAGGCACATATTAATTTTAATGTCACTGTAAATTGAATAAAACATTATTACTGCATTCATTTTCTGTAAACAGCGTGCACTGTATAAAAGTTCCATATAAATGACTTCACTTGACGTAACCAGTTAAAACCAATCTGAGCCTAATAGTTGCCTTATATGGACTAAAAAAACTAAATATTTCTGAAAATATCTTTTTTAGGCAAAAAATAAAAGTCATCCAGTTTTACAAGGACCTTTAGGAATCAGCCTTTTTTTTTTTTTTTACCTTGTTACATCTTTTATGCAGACAGAAAAACAACAAAAACAGAAAAATCCCACACAACCTTCAGAGGTTCTTAATCTGAGGATATTCTGTTTTTGTGTCTAGTATGATGTGTCCCTATGGTGTAATTGGCCTAAACCACTAAGTTGGGCATGCCTAGCCTAGGCGGAAATGAGTCTACTTCAGCTGGAATTTCTTTCTACCAGAACAAAAAGGTGGACAGCTTGTCAAGGCAGTTCTGTCTCAGCTCACTGCCTAAAATTAAAGACAACCTGTACAGCCTGTCACGTTCTGGATATTTTCCCACACACCAGCACTGACAGGAACTAGAGTACATGTTTGAAAGATTACATCAAAGCCTATTACAGCAGAATAAACTGTTTTTTTTTTGTGCACGTTACTCACAATAATATTTGGAATATAAGTAAGGGATGATAATGTACAGCCAGCTATTATCATAAAATAAGACCTGCATGCAGAAAAGTCTTGTATGTGAAATGTTGCTTTCAGTTGATATGAAACACATTAAACTAGCACAGCTGTGTATGAAATCCCTTGCCTGGGTCTACAGTCTAATATGCAGTTTAGTCAAAAATATGTACCACATTTCCAATGCTTTGTCTCTTTCTCCTAGGATTGTAAAACCAGATGTCATTCATCACATTTCAGATGCTGCTCTGAGTAAATAAGATTAGCTATTTATCATCAATGAAGCCACACTGAACTGATGCATTAACGGCCAGGGCCACTGGGAATTTGTTTGCAGGCCATACTTCACACCATTAATTGTCCAGACACCATTTCTCACATCTGCACTAAAGGTCACATCTGGCTTAGATGGGCCCTAATCATGCAATTAATCTCTCTGAGGTTAATTTTTGCAGAAATGTAAAACTAAAAATACTATTACAATTTATTGTTCTATGTATATTTATCTGTATACACACATGCTCAATTTAGCCTGATCTCTTTGAAAACATGTTCAAAAACAAGTCTGAAAACAGCCGTAATATATTACAACTTTCATTAAGGCCACAAGGAGTTGCATAGTTAGTGAATGTGGCCTAGTAACTTTGTTATTAGACTAGCTGCTATATCTGACCAAATTAACAGGCTGCACTTGGTAAAATCACGTTCACTGTCTTGACCATGTGTTTAACAACAACAACAATATGCATTTTCAATATAAAATTAATTATGAAACTAACTGATTGAGCAGTGCTGTATACTGGCATAAGCGACATTCTATGACATTCTCTGCATAGTCTGCAGAGACAGCTCAGACGTGAGCCCCATATTTGGGCCAATTTCACGGGATTGTACCCACTCTCCATTTTGCTCGCCCCTCTCAGTGAAACTGAATTGTAACCTAATGGGACATTTTTTCCAAGAAGTGCTTTACTTCACTGCTGTGTCTGTATCTTGTCTGCACCATAGAAACTGGATAAGCAGTCAGCCTATTACAAAAAAATACCTGCTAGAAGCCAAAAATGGAGCAGGGAAGGTAATAGCACCACACAGTACAGGTCAGGGTAATGCAATCACAAAATAAAACATGTCTGTCATCATTTACTCACTCTCATGTCATAACAAAACTGTATGAATTCATTTTTTTCTGCGGAAGACAAAGATATTTTAAAGAATGCTGGTAACCAAACAATTTTGAGACATTAACTTTTTATTTAAATTTTGATTAAAGATTGTAAGATTTTTGTAAGATATATAATTCCTCTGCATTTTTATTTTTAACCTATAATTTTATTATATTTCCTCACAGGGTGGAAGGGTATTTTGAACACAAAGTATGTTTTTGGTTTATGCATTTGTTCTTTCCCTCAGATAATGAAGTTAGAATACAAACATTTAGCAGTTACATTTAGACAGGATAAAGTGGCAGATATATCCCCCCCCCTATAAATTTTTAAAAATGCGTTAACTATTTAATCCTGGTATTAACAGTGTAGCTGCTGCTTGACCATCATGTTCGACACACACACACACACACACACACACATTTTATGCTACGGCACACTATCACTTCTCCCACTGTCAAGGCCACAACACATTTGTTTCTGCTTACTTCTCTTACCCTTAAGTTTTGGCTTTAAGTACATTTACTGTTTTTCTCAACAACAAACTTAACTCTATTTTCCTTCCTTACACATCAAAGCTAAGCAGTGTTGGAATTTTACCCATCTATACAATAGACATTTGATATGCTTAGAAGAAAAGGAACTTCTTGAAAAGTTATATCAAATTTAGCCTTCAGGTGATGTCAGCTGACACAAAGAATGTCCTTTTCTAGAAGACGTCTGACCCTTGTGTCACTGTGAAACCTTTTAGAAATCCATCGCTCTTAGAACAACTAATATTTTATCAAGTGAAACCTGTTTATATGCTCTGTCTTCTGCCTAGATTGAAGATTGAAGGAATAGTAGTTCAGCCAGCACATGAAAATTTTGTTTACTCACCATCATATTGTTCCAAAAAGCTGACTTATGACTTATTCAAAATAATGACAAACACGCTTCAATAGAAATGACATTAACATGTATTTTAGTTTACTATAAATACAACTTTTCTTTTATGACACTCCAGATGAGGCAGGCCGATAGGTTCTAACTCAATATGATATAATTACATCATCATTCACATGGCACAGCTGATTGGTTTCTTTCAGCAGCAAATGAGCTTGCTGCTCAACATTCAAATACTTGGCTAGTGCTTGCTGTAGGAGTTGCAGCATGCTTCAGAAACCCTCCACCTTCCCCAGCTCCACCTGTATAGATCTGCTATGGGGTAACTTCATGTATAAGGGGTTATTTCATACTATATGTGTTATATGTGCAGCAGCAGTATTTCTTACATGCTCACAGCAGCATGTCTCTGGATGTATTGGCAGTAGCAAGTCTTGGTACTCAGTAGCAGATCTGTATATTACCATGCTAAACTCTCAGAGAGTTGTCATGACAGAAATGCTTGACAGTACATTCAGCAGTACACTTCAACCATATTTCAAAGACAATAGATGTAATAATGAAATAACATAATATGCACAATTAACATGCAGTTATGTGTCTGAAAACATTATATTCAGTTTGCACTATAGTACATTATTTTAAAGTTTATTATTTGAGTAATAAGTACTCTTTTTAAAAGCATGCTGTGTAATAGGTGTAGTTGCTGTTAACAACTGGCCAAAATGTATCAGCAACATTACTAATGGATTAGGTTTTTGTTCAGAGTTTGGAAAAGGGCAGTTTGTACAGCAGATGAAGAATGGTGTCATCCAAGCCCTTGTCGTCAGCAGCAGTTTTGAGGTGTTATCAGCAAGGCCTGCAATGACGCAGAGAGAAACAGAGAAAGAGAGAAAGCCCTGGCAGCTTGATGGGGTAATCAATGCTGCCTCAGAGACCAGCTATCCCACAATTCCCTGTGTGTTGTGGACAAATCACAGTGCCTTCACACTACAAAACAATACTCCCTGAGTATGAAGAACACTTATTCTGGTGTCAGAGACAACAGTAATAGAAGACAATCACAATGATATAATGGTTTAAACCCATGTAAAACAGTAGATTTGACCATTCTATCTTGGAGGGGATTAGTCACATAACTGCCTAGACTGTGAAATCAAATGCACTACAAAATGGCACCAAAATTGTTACCAAAAAGTTGTATTGAATTACTACATTAGAGACCTTTGCATTTTCAGCTATCATGTCACAGGAGATATATATATAATAAAATATTATTCAGGACATTTTATGTGCACAATTAAGTAAGTGCATGGTCTATTTTATTGGGTTGACTTATTTCATGTTAACTTTGAGATATGTCCGTGTGTATTCTCAACATGCATATTCTTCCCTTGATTTTCTTCCTTAGTAAGCATACTGAATTTTCAATAATGAGTGAGAGAGACCTCACAGCTACACTTTCATTGAGGCCCAAAGCAAAACATAATTTCATTCAGCACTAATGGAGTCCAACCATAAACCTCTCACAGATGCTCCACTGGAAGTCTTCAGCTCATTATCATAATGTATAATGCTAAATCCAATGAACCATTGCAAAACACACACACACACACACACATAGAGAGAGAGAGAGAGAGAGAGAGAGAGAGAGAGATTAGCTGTTCTGTACGGCTTATGAATTTCAATTGAGTGTTTTTGTATGAATTTGTGACATAACTGCATGGTGCCTTCCATGAATCCAATGTTTTTGTTTCGAGAAGTAGATATATTAAATACCCTATAATCTAACATACAATTAACATATAATATAGCTAGTAAAATGAATATATCCAGCCCTTTAATATGGTGACTGCTCTTTATTTTTTCTCTATTTTTATTTTCATGGAAAATATAGAATTATACTGTAATTATTATAAAGGAATATTTGGTCCCAAAAGTGTATTTATAAATGCTGTTTAATTAATTAATCTAATTAAGTGTATGTACTGTTTAATGCACAAAAAACAAACAAATTTGGGGTTTTAAACTGTATTTAGACTAGTTTTTGGAAATTTTGGTCACAGCATTGCATAAATTGAAAACCAAAAATAAAATCCATGAAAATGAAACAGAAATAATATTCATTTTACCTCAGCTGAGGGCATTAAGAGTATCTTATTCGTGAAAAGTGCTGCATACAATGATAAATGGGTAAAATTATTCTGATTTGAATACAGCAGCTGTTTGCATCAACACATGTCCAAGAGAGAGGAAACTACATCATCATGGGACACACCAATGTGATCTCATGAGTATTCATTCACTGAAATGTACAATATTGACGTATTGACAGCATCTAAACTTACAACATTAACATACTGACAGCATCTAAACGTACAACAGTGGCATAATGACAGCATCTAAAACATTATTTATGTATGAACAGACTTTGCAGACATACAAATGTGTACTAATGTTATGAATATTGAAATCGTGGCATTAACATTTTGATTTTATTGTCAATGTCAATATATCAGTGGCATTATGTTTTCAATCGCATTTCTTAAATGCAGTTTAATCATTTACTTAATATGAAATGATAACATTTCATTCTGTTCTGTGTGACTTCTGCTTCCAACTGATTTCGAAAGATTACATAAGATTACATAATGTAAAATCAATAACATTTCATTATTTACTTACCAAGTAATATTTATTTTGTTTGACATGGGAGACAAGAGGCATGTTCTCAGTCATGCTGTGACTGACAACAGAACCATAAAATACACCTAACACACAGAATCACAAAAGTAATACATTTTATTTGTGCTGTAATCCAAAACTTGAGAATCTATATCATTGCGAGGAACAGACTTAAATTCAAGCCTATTCACCAATCTTCAACTCCATCCTCAGCAGTGACTGTAAATGTCAAACTGTGCTCTCATTACAATTTCAAAATTTGCAGCCTCAAGAAACTTCATGACAGCTTTTACAGCAATGTTATCAAATGCTCATTGGGTCTCACGAATAGACATATAAAATACATTTTAGATACATAAAAATATATATCTATGCTATCACCTGGGTCATCACAAATTGAGACATGCTGTCTTTAGGGTGATGTGCATATGACTGAGAAATGTGTACCTTCATGGAGTGGACTGGGATAAGATCACACAAAATTCTGTCACAGAGAAATGTGACTGCAATGCATCTTTTGGTGCCACTTCTAATATTTTTCAAATGAATAAATTATTGTGATCGCACTTGTCTGTCTGTCATGTCTTTCTTTACATTGCACACATTTTTAAGAAATGGTTTTTAGAGGTAGGAGTGGGATTAGCGACTCAAAAATATCATCTTAATCCTATATTGCTACTAAAATGTTAATTTTTCCTGCACATATCTGTTTATGTGTTATGTCTTATTTCTAGTTCAATTCCTTACAAATTTTGAACACAGATGAACATACACACTGGGAGGGTCGAGAAAGAGTTATGTTATAGCAGATCAGGCAGCCCCTGTTTTTAAAGCTCTTCTGCAAACTTAAGTGAAAATGTCATTGATTGCACCATTCATCCTTAATACTGCAATCACTCACCATAAACCCTGACAAAAGGCACTCATCACAGAAAGTAAAAGAAAAGAGCAACAGTTTCTCACTGTCTTGATCTTCATTCACTCTTTTTTTCTACTTCAGCCTGCCCTGAGTTGACCTTCAGCCTAAAAAGAATCAGTGTCTTTCTCCATAGAGATTTATGGTCTCTAATAGAGGGGGACCAGGCCAGCAGTGACTCACAGGGGGCCCGGATTCATCTCTATATTCAGCAGAGGGAGTTATGTTGTAGAGGGCCATGGGACCAGGAGGTCACTGTCTGAGACATTTTCAAGGTTGCCATCTGGACCCAAAAGAACCCATCATTGGCCCTCCATGTTATTGTCATTCCTATAAGGCTCCAGAGAGTTAAAAACTGCAATAAAGAGAAAAAAAGCTCTCTTTTGAAGAAATTGTTCAGTTCTGTTAAGGCCAAAGGGCTTTTGTTTGGTATTGGCTCCCTTGTGTTTCTGTTTTCTGCTTCAGTCATCCAGTAGGCTGCCATGTGGAGGTCGTGGGTGCAGAGATCACTCTCCATTCTCTCTATGTGCCATAATCCTATTGCTGTAATCCCCAGAGGTCAGACCTTCCTTTTTTCCTCTTTTCTTCTGCTTTCTTTTTCTTTCTTTTAGTCTCTCTCTTACTTTCTTTCTTCCTCCCTTGCTTTTATTTTTTCATCTATTTTTTAGATTCTCTCTTTATTTTTCAATCTCCCTGCCTAATATGGGTGTTTCTCCTTTTTATGTCCTTTTTTTGTTCGTATTAAAACTAACATATAACATAAATGCCATCATTTTATACCCTTTATAGCTTTGTCCCAGACCTAGAGTTTCAATCTCTTTGCAAAACCATCAAGAATTCTTCTTATTATTAATTATTATGTTAAATTAAATATGATATAAATACAGAGCTGAAATAGAAAGACCATTTCATTAGTATGTCATTTTTCAATCAAGCTGTAATTCTGTTAAATTATTTAAAGAGTATTAAAATATTATTTAATTACACATATGTTATATAAAATGCTTGTTAAAAAAATTAGCTTTTGGCAGGACAAAGGAGTCAGCCATTTTATCTAAAAAACGTTTCCATCACAAAATGACATTAAACAAAATACATAATTCAAGATGTTTTGACGAATTAAAAAAAAAAAAAAGAAAAGAAAAAAAAGACAATTACATTGTGAATTTAAGAATGTGAAAACGCATGACAATTATAAAGGGCAAAAAGTGGCCATAGTTATAGGTAAATCAGTTATATATGGGGCATGCAAACTGTAATTGAACAGAAAAATGCTTATTGCAAGAAAGCTGCTAAACACACAAAAAGTGGTGTTCAAATTTACATGCACTGTGTTATCATCATAGCCACCATATTGCTTTGCTTTGGTAGCCTCCTGGCAATTTTTGCACAAATCACTCTTATTGGAACAAAATCTTCTTCAGAATTTGCACAACTATATAGTTTTACTACAGTTCAACAGGATCTGAAACATGGACAAACAGGTCTGTTTTTGTAATGAAGCACAGACTAGGAAGTGATTTTCATGCCAGATCAGAAGGGTAGGCCTACTCGATGTTTCAGGTACACACAACTCGAGATAACAAGAACTGCTTGTTTATCAACATCAGTGAATATGAAGATGGCAAAATACCCCAAAGCCAAAAAGAGTCTTGTACCCTTGTACAGTATACTGCGGCTCACCACAGTGTTTCAAATCTTCAAATCCTTAATTTGTATGACGACAGAAAGGCTCCACACTACACACACTAAAGACTGAAGTCTTCTAATTAAGTCATGAATCAGGATTATTGGCCTGTAATTGAGAATAAACACAGAAGAGACACCCATGCTTAGAGATCTCATACACTCTCATACAAACAGGGAGCACATATAAGCACATACAGAGGGAAGATACTTATAGAGGTTCAAAAATAAAATCATAATATCAATACCTCAATTCAAATTACATGCACATGTAACTCAAGCACACACACACACACACACACACACACACACACACACACACACACATACACAGACAGAAACAAGGCAGCTGTTGCCTCATGAAGTCAAATGAAAAGCTAATGTTTAAGCTAATGGATTTAGAGGCCTGAAACCAACATTTGACCACAAACAGACGAAGGATGGACAACCTCAGAACGCATGCATAGCAAAGCTCTGAATCAATAAAAGATTGACAGTTACTCTAGCTGTAAAAAAGACTACCACATTACAGAAACACTGTAAGAATATTGACTTCAATGTCCAGCACCAACATAAAAATGGATATGTAGTAGATTTTACTTTGGGTGACATGATCACCGCGAGCCAATTAACTGCACTTTTCAGGGACAGGGAATATTTCCCTTAAGTATTCTAGGATCTGCTGCTCCCTTCAGAGTGAGTAGGTGATGCAGATCATATCAGTTCACATTAGTTCTGCTAAAAAATGGAAGTCAGGTTTCATTAAGTCTCCCGATATCATCATTTAAAGTTTGTTGCTAGCAGCCTTGATGTAGGCTGGTGCTCTCACTTCTATCTTGGTACCATCTTCATGTAACACTCAATCACAGGGAATAAAAGCATCATTAAAATCATTATAAATCATGAAATCTTTCTCTGCACCTGAAACTTGGCTCCGGTGAGTAAATCAATTCTAAAGTTACAAAATGTAATTATATATAGTATATGAAAATAATTTCTGTCTCAGGAATGAACCAGTCTGCAACGGGCCAATGGAGTTAGATTAAATGATAATAAGCAGGCCTGGTAGGATTTTCTCAAGTGAAGCAAAAAAAAAAAAAAAAAAAAAAAAAATATATATATATATATATATATATAAAAGGGGTGGTAAGCTTTTATCAACATTCAACCTGTTAGACAAGACATTTCTTGAAAAAGGCAGTATGTCCTGATATGCTGGAATGTGTCTGCAGTGTATACAGGTTTCATTTCCACATGTATGCAGACACATACTCACAGATAATAAATTCACACGTACTGTAAGACTCATAATGAAATGCACAGAAAATCCTGCACCAGTGGTGGAAACGTTTCCGTGGCTGAAACCTTAGTTTTGGGAAGGTTTTAATCTTAAAGATGTGAAAAGCTTCAGTGTCTGATCACATCAACTAGAAGCGCTGAAATCTGATCACCTGTCAAACACCCTGAAACTGCTATAGTGATGCCTACAGTCATGACTCGCATGACACACAACACCACGGACAGGATTAGAATAAAAGGAATAGAAGTGTACATGTAAAAAAAAAAAAAAAAAAAAAAATTCTGACTCCAAACTTATAAACGGTGGTGTACATTTAATTAACTAACTTATTTATTTAATTATTTTTCTTCTAATATTATTAGTGAGAATATATTGTTGGGTTCTTGATAGCACAGCAAGTAAGATCAGCCCAATGGCTACATTATAGTAATTATGCAGTGACATGGAACATTCAGTTCAATGAGTCACAGTATGTTGATTCAAAAGCCAGTGAATGATATGTCAGAAGGATTCGTGAGATGGACTTAAACCAGTAACTGCTCAGATTGTGAGTCTTTGATTGTGAGAACCAACCCATAAGTCATTTGTTAATGAATCAGACTACAGTAATGTTGTATGTTTTGTTTTTGCATGCAGCATGTGAGGAGGAACACTGCTGTGATCTACGACACATTTGTGGTTAAGCTTGGCTAAGTTAAGCTTACCAATTAATTTACATTTGATTAACTGAATTTGAGAATATGTGTTTTTCTGACATGACATGAAGGCACACATGACCGATTTTTTTTCTCTCGAAAGGACACTATATTAACTGCAGGGACAGCTTTCCCGGAGCAACCTGGAGTGTTTTACTGAAGGACTCACTTATGAGAAACTGCAGTGACTCATGGGTTTCCCCTACCTGAGATTTAACCTGCAACCTCCGTCTCTGACCACTAGACTGTCACCACCCCCACTGATGAGCAGATGCTGATCACATACTGTGTATATGTGAGTGTGAGAGAGAGATAGCTGTGTGTTGGCCAGACAGCAGGTGGGCTGTGAGCTCAATTTTCAGCCAAAGTAATGAGAACAGTAGAGCATGAAAGTAAGCAAAGTTCTTTATTTTGGACACACAGCTGTCACACATGTAGCCCTTGATACCCTCACATGTACACCCTGTCTCTCTGTCTCTTCATCATTCTATCTCTTTTATTCTGGATTCAAGCCCGAAGGACCAGAGATGTCTCAATTCCCTCCTTGCCCCTTAATTACCACATCAAAGACGCATTTTTGAATGTTTGCAGCTTTCTCGGCCCAGTGATCCCACTAACGATACTAATACATCAACACTCAATAAGCTACACATCTATCTATCTGATTAACAAAATAATTTCGGGCCATGCAGTTTACATTGTCTGTAACTTGAACAAAGAGGAAGGATTTATACATTCAGGTGCCGTTGTTGACATAACAAAATTTTTACAAAATGAAAAATCTATGTACAAATCTATGTATTTTCACATTTAAACTTTTTAAAGTTGAATGAAGTTACACAGTTCCATTATTTTATAGTACACAGTATCTATCCATCCATCAACTGATGATATCAAAAATATCAAATTCTGTAATGTTAGTATATGTTAGTAAAAAAAGCATTAAATATATATTTAATAATGTTAACAGACTACAGTTTGAAACAATGTTAATTTCGTCAACGAAGACGACGACGAAAAATATTCGTCAACGAACATTTTTTCTGTGACTAAGACGAGACGTTGACGAGCTAAAACTAATATCTGATGATAAAAACTATGACGAAATTTATACCGCGTCTTCGTTAACAAGACGAGACGGGACTAAAATGTTATTTGAGGACTACTGGACATTCGATATACATCCTGTAGGCTAAGTTAACTGTCTTGGATTCCAAAATGTGCGTCTCTATCATTGGATAAGGGGCGTTTGCGTATCTAGTCTCAGTATGGCAGCCGCAGTGGACGGATAGGCTACCAAAACGCGAACTAGCCATCTGAAACAATGGCCTCAGCACCCGAAGGGTTAGGGCCTGGGTGACCAGATGTCCCGTTTTTCCCGGGAGTCACAATTCGTTGTCGATTAACTTAAAGTTAGTGAAGGCGGGATCGCGCTGATAGAAGCGCTCTCTCTCGCACACTCTCCACTTCTTCAGTTCTCATACAGCGCGCGATTAGTTCTCAGTTAGCGCTCAAATACACACACAGCAGTCCAAATGTCTATCGTGTAGACTAGAGTATCTCACGTAAATACAGTCGGTTATGGCTTAAGTAAGCGTAAACAGGTGGGTGAAAACTGAATGTGTGTCAGTATTACATGCATACTTTCCGTCTTAAATGGACGGCATTCCTAATTATCTGTGTCATCAATGTTAACCAACAAAAGATGTTAAATAAAAGTAAACATACTGTATCTGAAAAATGAGATTAATTTGTATCTCTACCAAAAAATGAAAATTTATTCCAGTTTTTCCAAATTCAATCCTTGATTCAAATTTCTCATAAGCTTAATTGATTTGGTCTAAAGAGAGAAGAATTGATGACTATTTTTGTTTGAATACTACATATAAAATAGCTACCAAAATAAATGTTGGTAACTGCAGTTTGACTAAAAGTTGACAAAAATGCAATGACTTTTCGTCGACTAAAACTAGACTAAAACTATGAAAGACTCAAATGACTAAAATGTGACTAAGACTATTAAGCATTTTCGTCTCAAGATAAAGACTAAGACTAAATCCAAAATGCCTGCCAAAATTGACACTGGTTTGAAAACCTCCTTTGTTTTAATTATCCAGTTAAGCTTTATTCAGTATTAACAGGCGCATCAAGTCAAGGACACAGCCATGCAATCTCCCTAGACAAATATTATTGCACAGTGTCTTTTGCAGCACAAATATACTTGAGGTCATAAAAGTAATGGTTTATAGGGACAAACTTGACTGGCCTGCACAAAGCCCAGAGCTGAACCCCTCTAAACACCTTTTAGATGAACTGGAATGCTGACATTGAGCCAAACCCCACTGCCAACATGCCTAACATTACTAAAATGTCTGAAAGAGAGCAGTTCTGTGCATCCAGTAGAAAGCATTCCCTTGCTTCTTGACAATCCCTTTACACAGTTTAAAGAAGACCTCTGCACTGGATGTTACCACACTCCACACTTCCACGCTCCGGAGAGTACTACTGAACTGATATTTTTAGCAACTGTCTATTTTTATTTATTTATTTATTTTTTTGTTCAAACACTCCAGGATTTTTTTACGCTTTGCAAGTTGGAGATTCCTCTTACTATCACAGTCTCTTAGAAGTAAAGTGTTAGAGAATGAGTGGGCTGTGAAGAAAGACTATGGAGCGAGGGAGAGATGAGGAAAGTACACTGAAAATAGAATGAGAAAGAGATATTGGACAATGACTCGCTGCGTGTGCCTGAAAACAGAAACAAGGCCACATATAGAGATATTTGGCAAACTTCTATCACTGAATGTCAAGAAACACAAAGAGCTCAGGGACGCACACAATGTATGTGATTGTTATGTGTTAATTGGCCACTGGGACACATGGGGTTGCTTATATGCACATGGCCCCCTTTTCTGTCACTTTCTTTTTCTATTTCTTTCGTCCTTTCATAGACAGAACCTCTCTCAGCTTGTAGAATGAGAGATAAGGAGCAGGTGGTGAGCAATGGCACACTAATGGGCCGCCTCTTCAAAACAATACCAGAGAATGAAGACAGACTACACATTTGAAGTTAGATTTTAGATGTCCCTTGTGAAATAGAAGTACACTTTAAATATACTTCTTACAATATAATTTAGAAGAACATACTTAAGTGCAGTGTCATGTTTTCAGAAACTTAATGGCATGTTAAAGGCAATCATTGTGATTCTAGACCATGGTAACTATGCTGCATAATTTAAATAAACCAAAAAAGGTACAAGTACACAATTACACACAAGACAAAATTATAGCTGATTTATTTGAAAAAAAAAAAAAAAATTAAATCTTTTCAAAAGTTTACATATGCTTGATTCTTAATTATGTGTGTTGTTACCTGGATGATTTTTTGATAGTTGATAGTTGTTCATGAGTCCAAAAATGACTGAACAAAATTCAAAGATCAAGTCAGTAAAATGACCAATCTATCATTACTGATTTAGTATAATAGTCAAGACATCAAATGAAGTGTACTACTTTAAGGCATGACAAAAGATTATTAAAACATAATGATTTAAACTTTTAATTTTACATTATTGCAGTGCACTTTTTTTAAAAATTTGCTAAGTGACATGAAAGTATACTCTCTTTAAATACATTTAAGTGGCCTTTAATTAAATTAATATTGTATTATCTACATGTACAGTTTAAAAAAATAGTTTATTACTTCATTTTCACAGGGGTTATAAGGAGCATTTCCCCCAAATTCAACATAATCAGCAGAAATTAAGTGAAGTTGTTTGTGTTTTATGGGGCGCAGACATTTTCAGCAGTTGTTTTGGTTGACTTTAGACATTGTTAAGCTAAATATCTGTAGAATGTAGCTATGTGTTAGGTTTATGTTTGGGGTATTACAGGCAAGAAACCACTGAAACCATTAATGTTAATTCTATCACCCGTATTAATTCTAAGTCCCTGGTGAGCTGCAACAAATCCAATCAATGAAATAAATTCTAGCACAAAGGTCATGTCTAAAACCCAGTTTCCCTAACAGCATCTCCTGTGAGCCAGATAAGTTACACAACAAACAACAACTGCTAGCAATCACTTAAGGGTTCTGCTGTTATTTACTATTGTTTGATTAGTTAGAGTTTACGATTTTAACTGGTTAAGAGGCAATTGAAGAACGATTTCAGTGGACTTTTCAGTGTGTGTATGATGCTGCGTGTCTGTGTTGTCAGGGATCTGGACAGGATGTCAGTCTTGTTATTGGTGGAGATTTTTCAGTAATTTTTTTTGCCTGTAGATTACAAATGATTGTCTTTTGTACATTAAATCATTCTCTCAAGTGATTTGTGCGAAAACAACACCTACTGCGTGTTGCTCAGAGACACACGGTTAATTCTGATTTGGGAAGCATTTGGAACTATTTTCATGGCGGAACAAAAATAGATAAAACTGGCAACAGCATTACCACCTCGGGTATGCATTATTTTTTTAATAATTCAATAGACTGTTGTCAATTATTCCTCACTTAAAAAATGAATTATACAATGTGTGAAAAAGATAATCAACCAAGTCAGACCCTAATTTATGGAAACAAAGCTAAAATAATTAGTTTTGTGAGTGAGTTGAGAAACTAAATATGTCAGTTATCTGAATTACTGTATTTACTGCTTTGCAGTTACGGAACTTAATTTAACTGGGGAGAGAAACTAACATTCTGTGTTATTGTAAGAGAATGTAAGTTATCTATCTGCAGCGAGTGGTTTAACAGATTTCCATGTTTATGGATTTGTTTTTTTGGATGCAGTCAGCTAATAAGTTGTCAAAAACAAACAAGCCATTTGCTGTCACTTGTACCACAGGGTTAGAATGCAATCATCTGATGCTGACAGCTTTTCATCAGTCGTCAGGTTTGAGCATATGAATATGTATGTGTGAATTATAGATTGTTTGTACTCTAACATTGTGTCATATAACAACCCAGCTCCACCTCCTCTTTTTCATTAGTCTGTTACATCTGCTTTCAGTGAAGTGTGTTCCTGGCCTTTAGATCCTACAATGCACAATTTACAGCCTTGAAGGGCAGTGACCCCAACAGTGGACGAAACCCCAAATGGGAGGTCACTTGAGGGACTCAAAGTGTCAGCTGTATAAAGGGAGCAGAGTGAGAGGCCCACTTCTGAGGGAGCCCCCTCCCTCTCCTATCAAATCTAGCAGGGACGGACAGGGTGTGCCACGAGACTTCTGCACCCTTACAGCTCCCGTTCTCTGTTCATGTCTGGCTCCCTCTTAACCCTAAAATCTCTCTTTCCTCTCATATTGATATCCATCTCTCTCTTCTGCATTTGGGCCCCCTTCATCCTTCATCCCTGGGGAGTATGTGTTGGGGGTCAGGGTTAGGCAGGTGCAGAGCCAGCGAGAAAGCCTGAGAGCAAGGGAAAGAAGGGGTGGAGGGAGGACCGCTCTCCGTCTGTCACCTGGCTCTGTTGTCACCCTGCAAACCACTAACTACCCCCTCCCAATGCTGGATTCTGGGTGGACCAGACTAAGAAGTGTAACCACGATACTGTATGTGTATTTAAATCACAAATTCACACCTCCCCTGAGAATAGTCACAGACCAATATACTGAGATTATTAGCATCATCTAATAACCACATCCACTTGGCCATTTGACAGAAGTGTCTATTTCCTCGCTTTGTCAGCTCCAAAGTCTACTGGCCATTTTGTCAATGCAATTTCTGTTTAAATTTGTGAATTTTGAGTAAATGTTGTATAAAATACAAGTTTGTGTACCAGGGTTGTGAACCTGTCGGAAATGAACTGAATGCCTTTTAAATTTCAATTCAATTCCTGACTTGAATTTAGATAAAAAGAAAAAGAAATAGGATACAGATCTGTGTTATTATGATTAATCTTGTTGATGATTTATAGTACATTATAGACCTTACATACACACACATTGTGTATATTTAAAACTTTATAAAGCGTAATCTCTAGTTTCCGCTAACTGTCGCACACACATTCACAAGAGAGTGGCGTTCCAAGACGTAGGACGTAGATGTAGCGCAAGCTCCGGTGAGAATATGTTAGTCTCGCAAGAACCAAGTTTTGCTTACAGAAGCAAAGGAAGCAAAGTTACCTAGCAAAGGTAACTTTCGGCTTATATTGAAATCCTCCGACATTTTTCTTCACAAATCCTCATTTGTGACTGGTGTTTTGTTTTGCTCTCTCCACTGCGCTTTCGTGTTTGTCATCACGTTCGCCTACATCCTACATCAGCCGCTGGAACGGCACTCTCTCATATTGCATGTGCGACAGTTAGCAGAAGCTAGAGATTACGCTTTATAAAGTTTTAAATATGGATTTTTTTCTTACAAAAACACATTGATTCGCTTCAAGTGGCCTTCATTAACCCCCCAGAGCCATGTGGAGTACTTTTTATGATGGATGAGTGTACTTTATTTGAACTTCTATTGGACTGTTGAATATCAACAGCCATTCACTGCCATTATAAAACTTGGAAGAGCCAGGACATTTTTATATACTCTGATTTATATACTCTGATTGTATTTGTCTGAAAAAAGAAAGTCATACAGGATGGCTTGAGGGTGAGTAAATCATGGGGAAATTCATTTTTGAGTGAAGTATTCTTTTAAATTCTCAGTTTTCCCAATCTGCTTGTGCTTTCATTCAGTTGCATTATGTATGTAGTGACGCTATATTATATAATATTGGTCAACCACTACTCTTGTGTCTTTTTTTTTTTTTTTTAGAACCATTTTATCAGTTATTGTTATACTAGTAAACAAGCATGGCCTGCACATGTACAGAGTTGCACAACACCAAACCCAAACATACAGACAAGAAACTGTCAGGAACAACAGCAGCAATCCTACCTTGTCAAAAAGAGACTTCCATTGCTGAGAGAAGCATTTGTGTAAGACAGAGAAAGAGGTAGAAGAAAGGAATGAACATAGATATAACCGAGAAAAAGATGAACCAATCTAAAATTCAACTCTGTTCTTTTCTGCTTTTCAACAACATAAATCATGGTCACTTACGTCCTCTGGAGCTACAGGAAGGACATCGGTGCTCTCTAGCACCTCGATCTCTTCACCCTCTGCGTGAGCAGCGACCGCTGGGGATGAGTTCACCATAGCCCCTTTGCCTCTCTCAATCCACCCAAATAATGATTATCTCTTCTCATAAAGTTCTGCCATGATGTCTTGTTCAGGTATATTCCGCCACATATATGGTTTTGACAACTCCGAACTTCATGCAGAGCTAAACTGGCATTTTTCCAGCTCTGTCATACTAATATCCTATGGCACGTGAGTTTATCCCAAACTAAGTGGGTATGTGGAGTTCCTCCTCGCTTCCATATCTCATTACAGGATGTTTTAGTCACTGTAAATCCACAGTACGTCACACATAAGTTCGCGTTAGATTTTTAAACACGCCTGTCTTTCCCAGTAGCGTCTGGCTTCATCCTCAAACAGTCACCTGCAAGAGAAAAATCGTTTCTTTCTCAAATCCCTTTATGCTATTTTGTGTTTCGTATTCAATTACTACCATCCAGTGTCGTGCCTGACGTGATTTTGCTAAAAAAGGAATACCCGGTATGTCACCAAACAGAATGCGATAACATGATAAAGCGAAAAGATCTGGATATTTACAACAGTGGCTTGTCATGTTTATCGTACCAACGTAAAACCACGCAAGACTAAAAATAAAACTGTGTGAAATGCGTAAGTGTTCATTTGTGGTGCGTCATTGTACCTTGCTCTTGTTTCGCATCCACAGCGCGTGCCAGCAGCGCCCGAGAGGAGCGACTCCTGCCAGCATCCACAGAGCGCTTTGCCAAAGTTCACTGTGACCAAGCGAAGCGCAGACAGCATGGGGAGGAAAATGAGAGGCAACCGCCTCCTTTCACTGATCCTTGTCATGTGGGCGCTTTTACAAGCGCTTATCTCAAGTGATGGGAGGTGAATATGGATGCGCGTGAATGATATATTTCATCATGTTCCTTTGTGTAGTTTGTCTTTTATGGTGTTGCGGTTTTGCCATTGGATTTGTTTTCTGGATCAATAAAGTACATCTATTTAGAGCGACTAGGGTCATTTAAAACAAACTGAGCAAGAGTCCTGTGGGTCCGATTATAACAGAACTCACACAGAAAGTCACCCTCATGGGAAATTTAAATGAAATGACTGGATTTCACCTGCAAAAATTTGCCGAACAACGATAAATGTGACACCACCAGTATTAATTTTTACAGCAAACTTTGTCTAAATATTTTGACTAAATATAAACAGTCTATGCCATAATTTTAGTCATATTTTAGTCATCTGAATTGTTTCAGATTTAGTAGACTAAATGTCATAGGATTTTAGATTTAGTAGATTTAGTCACTAAAATCTAACAGGTTTAGTTAAATTATGCATTGTCAAGCATTTTCTAAAATTCCAAACTTATTATATACTCCTGCAGAAAACATCTAATAGACCTAACCTACTAATCTGAATGTTACTAAGGTTTGAACGTGCAACAGAGACACAGATTTAACTGTTTATATATCATGTCTTTATTTATATTTATATTTATTTATATTTATAATAATTTATATTTACAATATAATTTACATTATATTAATATTTATTTATATTAAAATTAAATAAAACCACTTTTCATAAAGAAACAAGAAAGTTGTCTTTTCAATAAAAGACTGATTTTATTAAATATAGAATTAATCCTTATTAAAACTACTTAAGTTATTCAGTCAAGAGTAGTGAATAATTTCCTTTTTTCTTTTTTTTTGTTTGATTTACATTGATGACAAAGACAGCAGCAGGTTTATCAAATATACTGATAAGCATCTGATATTCTCCCAACTGTTACATTCACCTAATATATAACCAACTGTGTTTGTATGAACACTAGCCAAAACAAACAATCTGACATAATTGTGTGTATTTGTCCATCTAAGTGCAATAAGACACGGAGGAGGACTCAGTTTAATAGAGGCTTTGGGTCTGTGCGCACAGAAAACCGTACCAAATTGAGTTTTCTTAAGCATCGTCAACCTTTTTCAAATTTATACATATGCCTGCTCTTCTCCTGGATATTGACATTTTTGAACATTTTATGAGACAAATGCATGCTAACTTATGGCATGCCGGGTAGATCAGTATGTTGAATATATGAATATAATTCAAATTTGTGCATCTAACCTACAATGCAAGAAATTAGTCCTGACTGGATCTCTTTGCAAACTGTCCCTCCCTAACATTTTCTTCTTATTTTTATTTGTTGATGAAAATGTCAAAAGATTTTCATCATAGTTGCTGTATTTCAAGAATGTTTTTTATTTAGCTATTTCATTGGTGAAAAAATTATAAAAACTATTATTTGTCAACAAAATTAACACTGGACCTCACCTTTATTCGAAAATAAATGACTGGTAATGTTAAAATTAAGCTCACATTTGTTTTGGTGCATTTTCAGAGTCAAACTGAGTAATTTTAATAGGAATCTGCATAATCGGAAATTTTGTTTGAAAGATATCTCCACACAGATTTTGCATCAGGTTGACCAACAGAAAGCTGGGTGGTATAAAGTGACTTCCATATCAGCTATATATATTGCTATGTTCAAGTTTCAAACCAAATATAATACCTAATAGACAATATGCAATTTCAGACACAGTTTTAGTCTATTTTCTTCCACCACAAAAATAGTTAAATCCAAAGCCATAACATAATCAACAGTTGTGTGTTAAGCAACACACATTTGCAGTGTTCAAAGTCGCATTCATTTTTCCTGAATGAATGCTATTTTGAACAAATCAGCTGAGCAAAATATTCAATGACTCAATCACGGGGCATTCACACGGGGCGTCAACGTTAATGCTTCTCATTTGCTTTGAATAGGTGACGTCATGCATTGCCGGACTGAACTGTGGGTCCATTGCGTCGCATCACTGGCATAAGAACGCCTTTAAGCAAGTACTCTAGTGCAGATGCTAGCCAATTGTGTTCATGCAACACTGGAAAGGTAATGTGATTGGCTGTTATCACTATGATGGTCGCGATCAGCACCAAACTTCAGACACGCCCTCCATCAGGCGTTGATATCGACACCCTCGGTGCGTTCCAAACGGGATATATCGCTCTCCGAAG
Organism: Tor tambroides; assembly: GCA_021397915.2. NCBI lineage: Eukaryota > Metazoa > Chordata > Actinopteri > Cypriniformes > Cyprinidae > Tor > Tor tambroides. The sequence goes on from JAFVLL020022706.1 coordinate 111,001, forward strand.
GGCATTTCGGAGTGAAAACAATTGTGGCCGCCATATTGAAGTGTAATTCCAAACCGAAGTGCTCAAAACTAGCCACTTCAAAGGGCCCTTCGGAGTGAAGGATTTCGAAGCGTACAACTGATGGACACTTCGGGCCCCCATGATCCTTTGCACAGATACTTTGCATGATGACGGCGCATCCGTATGGGCACGGGATGATGACGCAGAAGGGCACTTCAAGAAACAGTTGTTTGGTCCCCTACACCCTTCAACCCTTCGAAGCTCTCACTCCTGAAGGTAAACCCTTTGAAGGGATTAGGGCATAGGGATGAGCCCTTCCGAATGGAACGCAGGGCCTGTGTGAATGCCCCGTCATAGTACACAAAATGTCACTTGTTGCCATCTACTGGTATAACAATATAACCTGCAAAAAATCCCCACCACTAATACTCACACTGACAGTGTGACTGGAACTCCACAAAGAAAGACTAGCAGAGTGATACAAACGGTGAAAAGTCCCAGTGCTGCTCAGTACTCTTAGTCATCTGCTCAGCCAGTCAAATTTAAAAGGGTCCTATTATTTTTACACTTTCAACTTCCTTTAGTGCATAATGTTGCTGCTTGTACATGGACCAGATCTGCAGTTACAAAGCTCAGAGTCTACTCCAAAGAGAGTTATTCTCTGTATCAGTAAGCACTGTTTCTTTTACTGAACTCCACAAATGCCTCGATTGTAGTCCACTTTAAGGATGGGTATTCAAGTAACTTTTTTTTTTTTTATAATACCAGTATCACCATTTTAATGTTGTTCTCAGTATCTGCAGGGCTGTGATTACCTGTGGCCTTGTGCCTGTCAGCTAAAGCATATCAAAGATTATATGAATTTCTATAATTAGCCACTTTTAAAATGCATATGGAAAAAACACCTACTCATCCAACACATTTTTTATTATTTTTTTTAAATGAGTGTAGTGTCGACAAACTTAGCATGCTCGTTTTCCCTCACAGTAACTCTTGGCATTGGTCCTGAGGATGTATTTCCATGGTAACATAGACCTTAGTTATTTATAGCATAAAACGCCTACACAAGCATTTTTAGCCTTGGGAGTTTCTCTGTACCATTGCCAAAAATATTCCAAAAAAAGTGACAGCTAAGAGAAGTTTGAGATTTTCACATTTATTCTGTGAAAAGATGCACCATTATATTATTAGACCTCCATAATGTATCATTATTCACAATTGTTTATGTAAATATGATTTATGCTCACAACTGAAAGGAAGTACAAAGAATACCAACAAGGCCTAAATGTTTATACTAAAGATTAGGCAAATGAGTCTCAGATGCCTCATGCCTGATGAGTATAAGTAAATAGGATGCTGTCTAATGGACTGTGGTGAGGATATAAAAATGAATGTAGCTCAATACTGCCTTCTTGTGTATAATTTGTATAAGTGCAACACAATAGCCAGAAGACAACTCTTCCATTTAAGTATTTGTGACCCTGGACCACAAAACCAGTCATAAGCGTCAATTTTTCGAAATTGAGATTTATACATCATCTGAAAGATAATAAATACGCTTTCCATGGATGTATGGTTTGTTATGATAGGACAATATTTGGCTGAGATACAACTATTTGAATATCTGGAATCTGAGGGTGCAAAAAAATCAAAATATTGAGAAAATCGCCTTTGAAGTTGTCCAAATGAAGTTCTTAGCAATGCATATTACTAATCAAAAATGAAGTTTTGATATATTTATGTTAGGAAATTTACAAAATATCCTCATGAAACATGATCTTTACTTAATATCCTAATGATTTTTGGCATAAAAGAAAAATCGATAATTTTGACCCATACAAAGTATTTTTGGTTATTGCTATAAATATACCCGTGCAACTTAAGACTGGTTTTGTGGTCCAGGGTCACATTTGTTCACTTAGAAATTTACAGATATTTTAAATTGTTCTCAAGACAAAATGTAGAAAGGTTATAGTATTTTTTTAAAATATATATTAAGCCTATATCCCTGTTCCTGGGCAGTAGGTTCATGTTACTTCTTTTGTAAATGTTCTAAGCCCAAGGCAAAGCAAAACTGAACCAGAATGATCAAAGAAGCACGTTAACTTTCTGCATGTACTAGTTTTTAAAAAACCTGCTTGCAGTACTGCACATCTCTTTTCTCACACAATAAATTATGTCTGACTGCTAACAGTCATAGAAAAAGAAGGCCAACTATTTATTTATTTATTATGCAAATACAGCTACTATTTAATTTAAATATCAAAATATATTATATTGCCATATATAATATATAGCCAAACTCACATTTCAGTATACGTTCAAGATGACTACCATGTCAGACAGCATGTAAACTACTCACAGAGTTCGAAGAAAAATCTACTCAAATGTTGGCTAAATTTGGTGTAAATACAGTATTTGTTCACAACATAAATAAAAAACAAACACAGTTCAAGAGGAAAAATGCTGTTTATTAATATAGGCTGAAATAATCTCCATACCACATGGAAAGACTTTTTCGGTGCAAGTCCTCAACGATCACATTCTATTACAAGGATATTTCACTCAAAAATTAAAATTTTATCATCATTTATACACCTTCATGTTGTTCCAAACCTGTATGAATCTTTTTTTCTTTTGAAAGCAGTAGAAGATATTTTGAAGAATGTAGGTAACCAAACAGTTGTTGGTAGCCACTGACCACTATAGTATAGCGAGAAGAAGAAGAAGAAGAAAAAAAAAGAAATATGGAAGTCAATGGCTAACAGTAACTGGTTCCCAGCATTTTTCAAAATATCTTCTTTTGTGTTCACCAGAAGAAAGAAACAGAGAGATTTGGAACATCTTGAGGGTAAGTAAATGACAGGATTTTCATTTTTGTGTCAACTATCCATTTAAGGGTAAGGAAAAAAAAAAAAAACCTTTTAAAAGCCAGCAACATTGTTAAATCTCAGTACAGTCATGTTCTTAATATCTGAACAATAAAGAGAAACAGTTAAATTCCCTTTCACAACCCATCATTCCATTTAAACACCAGAATGTCAGAGATTTGCATAAACCCACAGTGCTTGGTTGATGATGCTCCTTGGTTGAGAGGGACAGAGCAAGGTGATGACACTTTAATATCTGCTGATTAAAATGAAAACTCATACAAAGAAACTGGAAATCCCCCCTCCCCCACCCCACCAAAAGATCCTTGTATCCTTTTAAGAATAGCGTGTTCGGACTTACTGTCCCCTCAAACTTGTGCATAGATTCTTAATCCTTTCACAACACCTTATTTCTGCATCTAGTGTTAAACCTAGATGGAAAACTAACTCAGAGTATTTTCATCCCGCACTCAAAAACTAGTAAGAAAATCTGGTAAGAGTTCAAGATCTGTGTTGATCTACAATTCTCAGGCCTTTGCATATAGGCCTCTACTGAATTTTTAAAACAAGTAAAGACAAGAGGATGGAATATCAAGCATCTTTTACTGGACCTCGTTGAGAAACATCAGGCAAGGTAAAATCAAACAGTGGTAGGTCCTTCGACAACCTAACCAATAAACAAAACTGCATTTGTACATAAAGCGACAGATACAAACAAACATAGTTCAAATGGAAAGTACTCCACTTCAAGAAATATAACGCATAGGTTCACTACAAATCTAATATTTGGTAAATGTGTGTCTGCTACGGATTAAAATTCAAAAAGACATCTTTAAATCCATAACCTTCAGTGCTCACAGCTGGATTTCTATCAAAATCTTTTTCTTCTTTCATTAATCGATTTGTTAAATTCCCATGATAATCAAGATCATAACAGTGGAACTGGAACTCTGGACCCCTAATCTTCCTGAGAAAATATCCAAGTCCATTGTCAGTGTGCAAGACAGTGACAGAATCATGTTGCTTTTACAGAAACAAAAACTTAATGACATTTCGGCATCAGTTCAACCAACAAGAACAATAATGTAATTCATAAGCAAAATACAATGCAACACTGAAACAATCCCAGAGTTCAGCAAGTAGCATACGCCTTTCATTTGAAAAGAGTTTTTTATTGGAATTTAAGATGTGAAGTCAGAGATGCCACAGTGTACTGTACATATATCTGTATATATTGGCACATGAGACCATAAGGAGAATTCAACACAACCAGCAGCAGAGAGGTAAGATACGCAGGTCCCATTTACTGTATAAACGAACTGATGGCTCTGCAGCAGGCCCTGTTCAAAAGGATTGAGAAGACCCAAACTAGCCACCCTCCTAAATTTATTGCCCCACTGATAAATATCCTCTTGCGTTTCTTTAATGTACACTTTGTAAGCTTCATACACATCATTCAACGTGTAAAACCGCTTACAAATGATAAATCTTCAAAACGATCAACTTTCAATAAACATAAATTTTGTTCATCTAGTCATGCCCTGAGATTGTATTGAAATGAAATTGATCAAATTCAGCAGAATTAACACACAGACCTCCAAAAATGAAATTGGCTTAGTGTCAGACAACATTCTAAGTTCACAAGGATGACAATGGCCTTGAGTATGTAAGAAAGCATTACGGGAGGACTGTGAGATATTTCCAACATTCTTTCAAAGCCACAGATCGGCACAGGGCAGACATTACGTGCCCATCTTCTCTAACTTTGCATAGTGACAGCAGGCCGTGTGCTGTAGTTAAAGAGCCAGTGGCAGAAAGAGAATGTCCATAGAAACACTGCTCGGACAGGGCTTTTCAAGTACGGGCGGCTTGTCTCGATAACAGGGTTGGCTTCACCGAGGCCACACGAGAGAAAGAGGATGTTAGCAGCTGAGTTAGAGGTGGGACACCCAGGGTGAGGTCACACGCACGCACATCAACAGAAGAGGCCCTAATCTAAATGACCCAAAAACACTGTTAACAACAAAAACAAAACAAATATGGCCCACATCATCGATCTTCGTTTGCATTCGTTACACAGGACAGGTATACAGAGGCACCTCTTTTAAAGTGTATCTGCATATGAGCATTGCAGGCAATTAAAGACCAACAGAATGTGAAAAAAACATGTTTCACAACACTGGCAATTCCATTCTGTCTTAAACTCCAGCGACAAAATCATGCGAGGGAGGGAGTAGGTAAGGATGCATGAGAGGTGTGAAGTTATCCAGAGAAGGAATGGGGGGACATTCGAAGATCCGTACCTAAGTTACTACAACAAGGATGCAAATGATAAATGATGACGTCAACGTCCATATCATGACGTCATTACTGTCCTTTCTTGCATTCCATTGTATTAGGTGCACGGAGAGAGTTGTGACGGAGAATCAAACGTCCTCCTATCAGTTTCCACATTGAGGCACTAACACACCACACATCCTCCTTTTCAAATCCAATCTAATCGAGGTGCCTCCTCCAGACAGATAAAGACATTTGACTATTTCTTTTGAATAACAATGACATTCATTTTGATAGAGAGGGGGGAAAAGACACAAAAACATACATTGCAAGTTTTGTATGATTGTAGAGTTTGTTCTTCCCTTCATTTTGATTTTTTTTTTTTTCTGCACTCAAGTTTCTGGACCAGAGATGGACGACAAACAAATACGGTTTTTTTCAATACCACCAAGGTACAAAAACAAAGAAAAAAGTTAAAAGTTGCCATAAGAAGTTTTTGTTGTTTTTCTTTTTTTTTTTCTTCTTTACTATATGCTCCGTTATCTGATTTATTGGCTTCACAGAAGGAGCATAACTCTTGTAATAAGTGCTATGATAATACCCCTTTAAGAAGAGACATAGAAAACGTAGATGTCTTTTATGTTTGTACCAAATGCAAAGGTCTCTTATTCTGTACTGCACTAAGAGAAACCCATTGTATTTGGTATTGTGCCTGACTCCCAAGCCATGTGTCTCTGCTCTGGATTCCGTTTCTGTTTGGTGAAGAAGTGGCTGGGAGACTGTGTGATCCCACACATGCTGAGTTTAAAACTGCATGGAGTGACGTCAAACACAATTAACAGTTCCTCCTTTCCACGCAAATACCGAACAGCTAGCAAGCCAGACAGACAGAGGCAAGGTGGGAAAATGAGTTCAAAGGTTAAATTCTTCAAAATTCTTCGGAAAAAAACAAAAAAAAAAAGGAGTCTTAAGTTTCAGTAAGCTTCAGTGTGGACGGAAGAAAGGGTCTCTGGCTTCTATTGCACAATGCATCAGAATGAGTTTCTTGTCTCGGTTGTATCTCAATAAAAATGGCCAACCAGATACATCACATAGTAACTGAATAACATCTGATTGATTCAGCACTGAAGTCCATTAGGTATCATTAAAAAGCCTCCACTGAGAGTGTTTTTAACAGTGGTTATCTACTCACACACAGATGCTTGGTCAAGTTCCAGCAGACACACTGACATTCATTCATCTACATCAAAGCTTAACATTCAGCTTACTTTTTTTTAAAAACAAACTGGCGTGAGTGAATAGAAATCATAGAGCAGTGCAGCTCCCTTTTGTAAAACTAAAAGAATTAAAGAAAAAAGATCATTGGTGATTAGTCATGCTGACAGGCCACTGCTAGGAGTGTTCTTCTCATTTGCTCTGGCCTATTTGCTGGCTCAGAAACAGAACTGTGCAAGATACAAAGTTTTTTTTTGTTTGTTTTTTTGTTGGTTTTATAAAATAAAAGTTTTTAAGGAGGACCTGGAGAGAGAGCACTTACGGCTAATATAAGTTCTGAAGAAACTATGCAAAGTTTAAAACCAAAAAAGTACCAGGATCATTCCAATCATCAGAACAGTGTCGTTATAGGGAAAGGTGTCATGAGGTCTCACTGTGCCTGGGTCGCTTTCAGATGGCTGCCTCATTGATGGCTTCTCCTGAACAACACTTTTGAGCAAAAATAACCTTTGGGAAAACCCCCCCCAAAAAAAACAAACAAAAAAAAGCATCAAAGCTTCTCAAGGTCTTTGAACATTAAGAACAAGATCCACGAACACAACAAAGAGTCTGACATAAAAACCAGAGGACAAATAAACAGCAGTGGGAGGTCTGCAGCTTTGTTTCACCCTAAACCTCCATTATAGCTCCACAAAAAGTGATTATCGCCACATTGATTTGCTTGGGTTTTGATCCACTAGGTCTTTTGACTTTGTTGGTTTATGATGTCTGGTACATCCTACATGCTCTCTCCGCTTAGCAGGTCTCCCGGTAGCAGAGTGTTAATTGGGATGGGGCTGCCGATTACCCTGGTGTCGTCTCCATTTGGGGGAGCCCACAAACTGGAGTACTGCGGCACACCTCCCCACAGCAGGTCGCCTCCGTTTCCGCTGCTGCTGTTCCCGGTACTGCAGACTGTCTTGGTACCTCCTCCACCCCCGCTCCAGAGGCCTGTGTGGTGGCTGGCAACAGGGTTGCCCAGCCGGGGTTGATTGGAGCCTGGTGCTGGGCTGGCCTGCCAGCTGGTGGTAGGAGCAAGGGACTGGCCCTGTGCAAAGAAGCGGTTCACATCGTCCTCACCGGCAAACTCTGCCAGGATGGTAGTGTTACCCAGCACACACCTTGAGAGGCAGACAAACAGTTGGAAGGGATTCAAGTATCAAAAAGCTTTTTTGATGGATAACACAAAATCAGCTTGAAGAAGGAAAGACAACATAATGCACGTTTATCTAGAAGGTTTTGAAAAATACAGGACTTGAATTTAGAAAAAAATGGAAGAAACAACATACGGCTAACACTATAAATCGTAAATAAAAGCTACTCTCGAACATTCTGTTAGGCCCTGTCCCAGATGGCACATTTCAACACACATGACTGTAAAGTCCGTGAGGCCGTAGGGATTTGTAGCAGACTTCCACCCGACAGTCAAAGAGGCATTACATCACAAAAGGAAGACCGTGGGGGTTTAGGGGCCATTTGGGACAGGGCCTCAGAGAAGTATGATGTAGAAGAGCTTGTAGTCTTACATGTGCAGGGATTTTTGGGCTTTTGAAGCTTCCTCCTTGGAGCTGTAACGTACAACAGCATTGCCCTGCGTCAGGTTCAGATGGAAGGTAATGAGAGGGCCGTGCTGCATGCACAGAGTCCGCAGGGTGGAGCCGTCAATCTGATGCATACACAGAGATAAATTATTAAAATCATTGTTATTCATATTCAAGTGCTAAGGGGTTGTTCAGAGAGAATGTGCTCTTGCATTAATAACAGGCACGGAATAGTAAAAAGGAGCTGCACAGAACGCAAGGGTTTTGAAATGCACTTTTTAAGAAGTTATGTTATAGCAAACACAAACATAAAAGCTGGAAAACACTGCACTACTTTTAAAATCTGAACAAGAATTTAAACACTACAGGCATCAACGGCTTGCCAACAGTGTAAATGGTTGAAGAAGAAAAACTGGGCATCATACACTAAACATCTCACGCTACAAGACTTTACTCACACATTGAACACAAAAAAATCTGTGCATCGTTACTAGGAGGTGAGTGACAAATAAAAACAATGTGTTCTAAAATCAGCTCAAAATATGTCTGATATCCTCTGGCTGGACGGATTTCAAAGTGTGGAATCTTACCGCCCTGTATAGCTAAATACCTCCTATTTTAATGCTGAAAAATGATACGTAGATCAGATGCCACTGTAAATGCTTACTCAGAATATGCCTGCCTGTGACTACTTCCGATTGGCCCAGTGTTTTGAAATTGATATTTATGAGGTGTGCTGTATGTCACAACTTCTTTTTGTATTCGTGTGAGAGATCTCTCTGAATCTGAATAAATCATACTAGTTTTTACAGTAATATAAATTGTTTGCTCTATGCACCTGAGGAGTGAGGTTTCTCAGCACCAGCCAGCTGCTTCCTCTGTTGGGACTATCAGTGCTCCAAGTTCCCCCTTCTATAACAAAAAGTAAAGAGAGACAGGTCTGGAAAAATATGCTGCAGCTGAGCATATTTTCCACTAAATTCTTGACTTCTGCACATTTGCAACTCTAAACACACAACTTAAGACAGACAGAGGCGAGTCTGACCGGTCAGCCACACTGCAGCAGAACCACGTAAGTAACTGGTTTTGCTGCTTTGTACCACACAGGTGTATTGAGGATTTACCTGAGGAGTAAGAGCTGGTCCAGCCCTGGCTGAGGCCAAGAGAGTTTCCTCCCCAGGAGGAGGAAGGCTTGGTGTTGGTCAGGCCTGGAGGAGGGCGTGAGGGAACACTGGAGTTACGTGCCCCTGGGGAAACCTTCCATAACTCATGAGATAAAGAGGCCTGTGTGTGGGAGATGGGTCCAGGGGACCAGGTAGACTTCATTTCCAAGAGTTTGCCTGAAGAAAGGGAGGAGAGGAAGAAAGACAGGGACAAATGAATAACAGAAACAGGTACAGTCACCACCCATCTAAGGGTTGGTTAAAAGGGTTGTTTCTGGTTGGGATTATGCAAACAGCCACAGTGGGGTAGAGAAAGTCCATTCCAATGACCATTTATTCAAATTAAATGCTGTTCTTTTTAAATTTCTATTCATCAAAGAATGCTGAAAAATGTTATCACAGTTTCCACAGACATATTAGGCAGCACAACTATTATTTTATTACTAAGAATTATTTATTGAGCACCAAAACAGCATATTAGAATGATGAGACACTGAAGACTAGAGTAATGGCTGCTGAAAATTCAGCTTTGCCAACACAGGAATAAATAATATTTTTTAATATTTTATTGAAAATATTAAAATAGAAAACATTTTGTAGTAATATTTCACAATATTACTGTTTTAGTGGATTTAAAAAAAAAATAAAAGCAGACTAGCCTGACTTATTTAAGAAACATAAACTAGTCCAATTTTTTTTAATAGTAATCGTTTTAATAGTAAACGTTGACAGTGTTAACAGTATTACCAAAACAAGAAATCAAGGAAACTTGATTCAACAGAATGATGTAAGGAATGAAGTGTTTAGCTTTCCATAAGTGATCAACATTTTTTAAAATATTGTAGCTGTTTATTATAAGAATATTATAAATATATGCTTGTATAACCTACTGCAACCTCCCTCAGCAGGTGTTTTAAACATTAAAATATTCACTCTTAAAAAGTATCTCACTGACTTTTTCAAATGCTACATGCTCTGAAAGCCATGGAGTAAACCATTCTGTATATACAGTATATGTATATATTTAAACTTAGAATTTTTTTAAAAATTATTTTTTTTAATGATCAACATTTAAAACATGAAAAAACAACAAGGGAGAATGTGGGTTTTAGGAGAACACACTTGGTGAGGGATCTTTCTAGGTGTAAGGACAGGGGTCAAAAAAGGGTAAGTAGGTCTAGTGTGGGGCATTGCCGTTTAAGATTTAGGGCTGTACCTGGATTGTCAGCGTCCCTCTCGTTCTGAGAGGACAGACCGAACGAGTTACAGGCACTGACTGACCACTCACTCGAGGAAGACATAGTCCCATTTTGAGATGGGGACGAGGCTATATTATGGGCATTTGTCCCAAGTGGACAGCAAAAGGGGTAGGGAGAAACAGTAAAATACATTTATTGTGTATTGATTCTTACAATAGTGATTTCTGTCATAGCTTAAAAGCAAAACAGTGTAATGTTTATTTAGCAGTAAATATTTCATCAAAACGTTAAGTAACAAGCTGTTGGTCTGTTAAAACTTATGTCATATGCCACCAATTATCCCTTACCTCCAGTCCTGTCACGTAACAGGTAGCGATTCACATCCTGTATGTTAGTGTTAATGGTGGGGCCACTTGGAACACTTCCTGGGGTCATGTTGGGGTCATTCTCAGGGTCAATGTTCTGCAGACCTTTCCATGGCACCCCAGGGCAGAATTCTGAGAGAAAGCAAGAACAAAATTGGTTTTCCTGCATAAAACTCAAAGTATATGACAGGAGTTGGCAACCTTTTGGTCATGAATTTCAATTGTTAGTTTTTTCTGGTTAATCACTGTGCCATCCCATACACATAATATAAAACATGACCGTGATCAGTGCGGATAATATGCCACTGAAGCTTACCAGGAGGCCAGTTGATATTGGAGTTACTAGAGATTTTCTCATTGGGACTTTTGCTCTGTGTCCAGCTCTCTGGAGACACCAAGGTGCTGGTGGGGGATTCAGAGCTTGACATCAGATTGTATGGGCTGAAGGAATCTTCCATGGTGCTCTTTCCGACAGGCACATGGGAGTGAGCAGAAGAGATTGAACCTGAAACAAAAGAACAGTCTCTTTAATCTGCCTTCTCTCAAAGAACATCATATAATAAAATATTTAGTGACTAAGCAACCCAAACTCAGATATATATTTTGATGCCCAATATCTGAACTGCTATTTTGCTTCTCTGAAAAAAAATCCATCTTCAAAGATACAATCTGAATGATAAAATTCAAGATTACAGGCTTGAGTTTTTGTCCTCAGCTGAACTTCACTCCAGTAAACTGCAGCGGTTTGGCTGGACGTACTGTTCAGGCAAGGTTTACTGAGAACAAATGCCAAGGAAGGATAATATTTTAAAAGGCCATGCTGACTCAGAGCAAAAATAACTCTGGAATGTCTGCAAGCACTTAACTTGAGAGGGAGTTTTGTCTGTCTTTTTGAAATACACAAATCTCAGGGACAGAAATTGTGACTCAGTGTCTGGAGTTTGATGTTTGATTAAAGATATTGCTGTGTTTTCATTGAGTGGAATGTTGTTTGTGGAAGCAGAAGTCTTTCAAAGGATGTTAGACCTAGAAGCTATCATATGATTGTCTTGACATTATAGATTAGATTAGAATAGAAATCAAGCCCATAATATGTCTGGAGCAATGAATAAATTAATACCGTGCTTATTGAGGTTTGCCTCCATGTGCTGAGCGCTAGCTGACAGGGAATCTATGGAGTTTGAATGAGTCCACTGTGAGAGCCGGGATTGAGGCTGAGGGGGGTCTTTGAGAGACAGACTTCCCACGTCCATACAGTTTACATTCATGTTTGGGTTCAAACCAGCTACAGGGGGGCGATAAAAGAGAAGAAAATTAATGCATGTTCACACACACACAAACACAAGGAAAAAAAATCACAAAGGTGAAGATCAAAATAACTAAAAAACTACAGCTTGTCAATCTATGAATCAAAAAAAGAATAAAATTATTACATGATATTCAAATTCATTATTCACTTATATCAATATTTGCTGAGAAAAGCCCCAAATGAAGATAATTGACAGACATTACATTGTTATAGCAAATAAAACAATTTAAGTATAGTTAAGGGGACAAAATAATTTTTTCTTATAAATAATTTTTTTTGCAATTCTGCATAATTGATAACTGATATTACTACAGTAAGTACATGGAATATTCATGACATGGACACTGTAAAATACACACACACGTTTGTTTTTGTGGTTTACGGGGACTCTCCATAGGCGTAATGGTTTTTATACCGTAAAAACTGTATGGGCTATTGCCCTACACCAACCCTACACCTAAACCTACCCCTTACAGGAAACTTTGTGCATTTTTAGATTTTCAAAAAAAACACCATTTAGTATGTTTTTTAAGCCTTTTGAATTACGCGGACATAGGCAGTGTCCTCATAAACCACCTTCAAATTGTAATACCTCTGTCATACCCATGTCATTAAACAAATTTTGTCCTCGTAAACCACAAAAACCAGTACACACACGCACACACACACACACACACACACACACACACACACACACACACACACACACACACGTGTCCACATGAGGCTTGTTGTCTTACAGAGTGTATAAGGGCTGAAGGAGTTCGGAGAAGACTGCTGCGCTTTGGTCTGCAGGTCTGAGACGGAGAGGCCTGAAGTCTGAGGGTGACCCGTGAAAGTGTCCAGGCTTGCCTTGCCAAGGTTTGGGTGCAGGCCAGTGTGAGAGGAAGGTGGAGGCTGCTGCTGTTTCATATGCAGGGCCTGGGCCAGCTGACGCTGGTGCTGCTGGATCTGCTGCTGCATGTTTGTGATTGTACGTGCAACCTGTGTGAGAGAACGACAGTGACAATTTTCATTGTATATGGAACATTATTTGTCATAGTCATCAAAAGATAACTATAAACTAATATTTTAGGACTAGAATTACTGTAACTGTATAAATATCAGGGCCTGTAAAATTAGTGTGTCGTACTTGCTGCTCTTGTTGTTTGATGGGACCAGAGACATTACGCTGAGCCTGCATCATTTGCTGCTGAATCTGCAAACGCTGATACGCCTGACAGAAAGAGAAAAAGATGCAAGGTGAGAAAGAGAGGAAAATACAGAGAAATATAAAGAAATAGAAATAGATATAGAAAGGCAATGGGGTCATTATCCAGACAGAAAGCGCTAGCATCTCACTCCCTGCAGACAGGCCAGTGGGTAGATGACAATCATTGGTATTCATGTGGAAACAGCAGAGCAGGAGAGTGAACTGTGTGACTCACCACCTGCAGTTGTTGTAGTTGGTACAGCAGGGTCATTTGTTGAGGATTTATTGGTGAGGTTAAAAGTGCAGGATTCAGTCCAATGTTTTTTGCTGCAAACTGTAAGAGCTGTGCTTGAACCTACAGAAAAAACAAAACAAAACAAAAACAAACCGCTTTGTGCAAAACCTGATGATCCATGTTATCCACCATTTATTAATGACTTATGAAATCTTAAATATACCTAATTAATTTCACATCAAAGACACTTCCTGATGAAAATGACTACCCCTTTAAGTGACATTTAGATTCAAACTATGCCACAGAAGAACGGTTGAAGTATTTTTCCTATAACATTGAAGCTGATTAACCATTAACTGTTTGGTTACCCATATGCTTCAAAACATATTCTTTTATTTACAAGTTGATGCTGAGTAAATGATGACAGAATTTAAATTTTTGGGAGAAATATCTCAATAAGTAACTGCCCTGTAGTGTCTTATTATTCTTCTGGTATTATTATTGACTGAGTTGAATCTCTGAATCACATCTTGCAACATCAACGCTGGTATTGAACTGAACTGAATCAACACTGAACTGACTTGAGCTAAATAACAAAACTGCTGCCTTTTGTAGAACTGCTTATAGTTGATTAATTTCACATTGTTATCTGAACTGATTTTTGCTAAATAATGACACTATTGTCTTTTAGAGCTGCTTTAAAGCAGAATCTGAACTGTCTGAGTCTCCATAATTGATTCTGCTGTTTTCTTGCTTCTCAAGCTGCTTTGACACAAACTGTATTGTACAAAGCTCTATGGAAATAAAGGTGAATTGACTTGATTATTCTGACGAGATGACTGATTGAATTGAAGAATTTGACAGAGATGCTACATACATTTAATAAGGTTAGAGAAATTTGCCATTAGAAATGTAAAAAATGCCTTTGGAAATCTATTTAAGAGGGCAAATATTGCCCCTTAATGGAGAAGTTAATTTGTCACAGATGCAGGCACACTGGAATTTGAAATAATAGGTGCAATTTGTACCTGAGGGGTGAGAAGCTGAGGCACTTGAGCACGTAGAGTAGGCTGGGCGGAGCTAAGAGGTGGCACTGGTGGCTGAGGGGGCGGGGCCTGCTGCTGCATGACCCGAGTTTGTGCTGCTCCGTTAGTGCCGAACATTCCATTCTGCATCTAGAAAACAGAGAGTGGGGGTGGGGATCAATACAAATGAAATGCTTTTATACACTCTAAATGACTGGATGCACTTAACAGGTGAAAAAAATCAGATCAATTTCAGCACAAATTTAACAAAAATTCTTACAATGCAGTCTCTTAAAAAAAGTAATGTGCTTTTAACATTGACCTGAACACAACGTCAAATTCTCTTGCCACTTTCAGATTAAAATAAACAACTGAAATAAATAAATAAATAAATATTAGTATCATAAATAAAACATAAATGGAAGAGTCAATCTTGTTTCAGTGTTTACATAGCTTTAATTATAAATGACAAATAACTTCATTTCACCACTCCAGCCTTAGTGGCTTTTCAACAACACTTAAAAAAATAAAAACAAAAAATAAGGAGTAGGGCATTATACCAGAAAATGGAGCTTCATATCTGCATCTAAATTTAAAACTCTTGTGTGCTATGGCCTTTGTGGCCTTTGCAGATATTTCCCAACACTCACCTGTCTGTTGTTCAAGTTTTGCATGGACAGGCCAGAGGAGACCCCACCCAATCCGTGGCTAGGGATGCTGCTATTGGCCAGTGGGAGCTTGAGGCCAGGAGAAGGCATAAACGGTGAGGTTGAAACATCATCTGACAGCCTACCGTCCTGAGAGACCAGGAAATATTTTGCAAAAACTAGTTGTAAAATTTACCTACATCACATTTCTCTCTACTCCAGAAAAAAATTTCTTGGACTTTTTCCAAAAAAAATAAATAAAAGTGAGATAAAACTATACCTTGTCCAGGAAGGGGGCACGATCCAGTGAGGGGTCTTTGGAGAGGTTTGTGGGTCGGCACACTATGGGCTTATTCATTCCATTACTGTAGTCTGATATGCCCATCCCCCGTTTGTCCAGTTCGGTTTTCTTCTCCAACAAAGCGCCTGAGAAAAGGCCAGTACATAATCAGTGTTCTAGACCAAGATCATATGACTCAATGCATGTCTGTCTGCTGTTATGGGTTAACTTCAAAGTGTACTACGTACTCATGGCCTGATCCAGATTCATATTGTTGCTCTTTAGGGCTTCTTCTGCAGGATCCTTCTGTACCAGGTAAAAGAAGAATAATTGTTATGCTAAAAAAAAAAAAAAGATTTATTTTACAAATCTTGTTAATGATTTTTATGGTTTTAACATACTGGAAAACCCATATCTGTAAGCTGCTTGATAAGTCTGGACATGATCCAAACATCATCCTGCTTGTTGGAGACCTTGCCCTGTAATGAACGAACAATAGTATTATTATGTATGATATATATATATATATATATACACAGATAGATAGATAGATAGATAGACTAGTCGTTAAAAATGGAAAATGAATTCTTCAGGAAAAAGTTTACATAAAAACTTTCTTAACCATACAGTAAGCATGTGACATTGCACGATAGACCACTCATGGCTTTAAATGGCCTACCCTTTGTGGGCCCTTCTTGGATTGACCCCAGGAGTTACAAGAGGAGTCTTGGGATGTAGGACTGTTCCACATGTCACCATCATCAGCATCCCATTGGCCAGTGTTCATGCCAATCTCTTCCCCTCCTGATCCCCAGCCATCTTGCATAGATTTGGGACCTGGTAAAACACAAATGGACAAGACTACTCATAAACAGGGCCCTAACCACCTTATACATTTTAATCTATGTTTAAATTAGTGGATGACCAACATGGTTGACTAAATTATAAAATTTGGTCTGCCCAATAGTGAATATACTGCTACATGTTGTTTATCAAGTATGATCCACAGAAAAACCTTAAAGGTGAAGTATGCAATTACTGTGGCACCAGGGTCACAAAATGAAACTGCAAACATAATGACAGTTTTCAAACAAGCTTCCCAAACACTGTCCCTTTCTGTTACTGGTTGGATAAACTGATAGCCCTGCCCCAAACCCATGCCACTGGTTGAGTCAGTGTTTGCGTGTAAGGCTGGTTCAATTTTTTTTGAAAATGACAGCGAGCCACAGAATTTATAGTTTATAATACGAATAACTTCAAGTTGACTGAGTATGTAAGATGGTATAGCATGAAGTATTTAGCAGAAAAAAAAATACTAACTTCAAACTTAAAGTGAATGTAATGCAATCAGTACTTGATTTATTCAACCACCAGAGGTCAGTGTAGTTTAGTTTTATCATCAAATGGCAAAAGTAATATGAATTACATATTTGAATACATTACATTTAAGTATCAGCAATGTCTAAGTTTCCAAACTTCTAGTATAGCATGTGCTTTAATATGAAAAGGTTTCTTTAATTTCATTACCTTCCTGACAGGAGCCTGATCCAGCAGGTGCATGTCCTCTGCCATAAGGTCCACTGGAGTCATGGCCACCTTCACCCCATCCCCCACAGCCCCTAGAGGGCTGGCCCCAAGCTGAAGTTCCATTGTCCACAGAAGGGTTAGAATTGGATGGCTCGCCCCATGAAGAGGGTTCTGTGTTTGGCTGTACATTAGGGAGCTCTCCCCAGCCTGGTAATAAAAATACGGAAAATAAAATTGGCTTTTTATGTCCAAATAATCAATAGATCGAATATCAAAGTAATTGTCTTACTTGTTTTGTATAAAACAAAAAAAGCTTAGAGTAAGTGCACTGCATCAAATAAAGTGATCAAATTATTACTAACTGAAAACTTGTAGTACACTAATGAAACACTGTTATAGAGAAATAAAGATATTATGGATCAAGATGTCAGAAATATGGACAAATCAGACTTTAAATTTCAATATCCTAAACAGAGGTCGCGTTAACCGAAAATTCTCCGTCATTGACGGAATTTTTTTTTAGCAGTGACGGAAAAATTTGAAGGCCGGCCGTCATTTTGACAGATTACACTGAGAGTGATCTACTGTAATTTACAACTGTATTTACCACGCCTGTCCAGTTGGTAGCGTGTGCGCTCCAGTGAGGCAGCAGAGC
>JAFVLL020022707.1:0-63262 GCA_021397915.2 Tor tambroides
GCTATTTCAAATAAATGAAGTTCTTTTGAACATTCCATTCACCAAAGGATCTGACAATTTTCCTCAAAAATATTCAGCAGCACAACTGTTTTCAAAACTGATGATAAATGTTTCTTAAGCACTAAATCAGCATATAAGAATGAAGGATCATGTGACAATGAAGTAATGATGATGAAAATTCAGCTTTACCATCAGGAATGTGACATTAATAATAATTACTAATTTGTTACATTTATATAGCTCTTTTCTAGGCATTTAAAGCGCTTTACATTGTGAGGGGGGATCTCCTCATCCACCACCAGTGGGAAACATCCACCTGGACAATGCGTCGGCAGCCATAGTGCGCCAGAACGCCCTCCACACACCAGCTTATTGGTGGAGAGGAGACAGACGGAGTGATGAAGCCAATCAGCAGATATGGGGATGGATGATTAGTAGGCCATGATGGTCAGAGGTCAATGGACAAATTTGGCCAGGATGCCGAGGTCACACCTCTAGTCTTTTCGAAACACATCCTGGGATTTTTAATGACCACAGACAAAGTCACAGTCATGACCTCGGTTTAAGACACAGACCGCAGGGTGACTGATTTACCTTTCGGAACGCCTCCTTTCAGCACGCCCATTGCTCCAGGCTGCAGCTACCCCCGTCTCCGCGGACCTGGGAAAATTTGGATTTTCGCATTGGTCTGAATGAAAATGCAAATTCATTCTTTGCCACTAGGTGCCGCTTTTGGAGCGGTAAAAGCTCACAAACGCTGCTTTAAATGAAATCGACCAATCACCGCAGAATAGCGTCACGCAAAGGAGGGGTTTGGAAAAATGAATCGTTGAACGAATCGTTTGGGAGTCGTTGAGAAAATAAGGTAAAAAAAAGCATATTATAAGAAAATGAAAATGTTTTTTGACCTTGCATACATTTCAACCTGTTATTGGGGACTCCCAAAACCAAAATATGAACCTTTCATATCCCATAATAGGGACACTTTAAATTGGAATAATATTTTACAATATCACTGTTTTTTTTGCTTTTTTGTTCATCAAATGCAGCCTTAGTGAACATGAGACTTCTTTTAAAAACATCTTACTGACCTCAAACTTTTGACTGGTGGTGTATATTATTAAAATTCTAAGTCTGAAACTTTGCATATTTACTTTTTCTTTACTCTTTTTCTGTAAAGATCTAGTGGCACATTAATCCACACATTAAACAAAATAAGCTTTATGTAATTAACAGTTTGATGAAATGCTGTTGATTCATTATGAAACTTTACAAAACATGATGAAATTTCTCTAGTTAGAGCTACTTTTCTCTAAAAGCAGTTCAGTGTTTACATACACTTAAGTCTTACTTTTTATTTATTTGTTTATCCCAATTTCAAAGAGATTTGCAAGGAAATATTGTCAAAGTTTATATCCTGTAGAGAAATATTTGACCTTTTAATCTGTATTTAAACTCTTGGTAGTGATTTGGAGGAAAGCTCTAGCTTTGGGTTTATTGAATGCACTTCTCACCGGCTTAGTAATCGGGTTAGTAACCAGATATTATGTCGTTTTACATAACTACTGTAAAGCTGTAAAATATCAGACCATTGGTTGTAACTAATGTGAAGACAAGGGTTGTTATATGCTACCACCTTCTGGCTGCTGGTTATTGGAATAAATTTCAGATTTAGAGATTTTGCTATATGTGCTTAAAAAAACTATTTCTTTTCTACATTTCTCTTCTTTGCTAGCATTGTTGGCTCTTTGATTAATTGCTTTTGTTCCTCTTTTGTAATTCGCTTTGGATAAAATGTTTAAATGTAAAATGTGTGGCTTATATACTGTATAGGGCAACAGATTATTTTTATAAGAAAACTGGACTGCATATTTAATCTTCTGAAACTTCACTGCAAGACATGCACAATAACATATACAGAAATGTTCTTTATTCATTTAACCATATAGAATGCAGACAATAATACAAGAATAGAAAAATACAATATTTATACAAGAATTTAAATGCTTTATATTTACACAGATTAAAGGTTTAAAACAGAAGAAGCCGTCTACTTCTCTTCATCAATTTTCTTAGTCGGTTTCACTGTTACGGCAGTGCCAAAGAGTCTGTCCCAGTGACTAAAGAAAGGTGCAAAGTTGCTGCTGGGTTTCTGGTGATGTATATCGTGGGCCATCGCTCCTCCAAGTAGCCCAAAAGGAACCAGGTGTCCAGGCGAATAAGGCAGGTCATAGCCTATATGGTCTTCCACAGACATCCAAATGCTGAAAACAGAGAGAGTCCATATGGTCAGAGGATGGCACTTGAGCAGGATGGGATTGATGTTGCTCCAGAAGCCCACCGTCATCAACTCCACAGCGCTGAGGTGCTGGGTGGACCAAGAGAACGGTGAGATGTAATCGTGATGGATGGCGTGGACCCATCTGTACAGGTGAGTGTTTTTGTGGTGCACCAAGTGCCAGAAGTACTGGGTGTCAAAGATGAGCAAAACACCCAACGCGCCGGAGATCAGTTCCCATACTGTTGGAGCAAGTGCTGGAAGTGGAGGTGCAGGCATCACCACATTGGATATCAACACAGCCGGAAGCACAAACACTAGATGATTGTACACCGCCGTTCCCAGAGTCCTCAGCATCATGCCGACGGTGGGACAGCGCTGCTTTTGGATCTTGTACTCAAAGAGAGGAGCTCGCTCTCCCAAGACATCCAGGATGGCGAAGGGGACGCTGAAGATGAAATAGCAGGAGAAGGCGAGCAGCACTGGGAAGAATGGAGACGAGACCAGGGTGTAGTGCCGGAACAACAGGTAGTCCCACAGGGGCTGAAGAAGACGGTCAGAAGCTGTGGAGGTTGGGAGCCGAAGAGCAACTTCACTGATGTTCCACATCTTGCTGCTAGATTGAGCAAATGCAAGTGAATGCTGATTGGAATAACCCAGCCCTATTTATACTGCTGAGCCAGACTTGGACCTCCTATCAAGCCAAGATAGGGCAATTTCTCTTCGGTTTTCTCAGCCAATACTCCCCAACCCAACTTTTCCAAGACATGAAACAAGACCGCTAGTAAACAAATGTTATGCTGGATTACTTCCTTCAAATCCTGGCACAAAAGAAAAGCTTTCCCAAAAACCCAAGTCTTTCAGTCTCTTTAGTGTCTGGGTTATTGAATGGATCATTTCTCTCCATTTTTCTGAATCTACAGCTGGTACAACCAAATGGAAATAATAAATTAAAAAGTTTAACTTTACTTAGATGTTTACATGTAACTGTTACCAAAAACCTAGCAAGGACTTTCTACTATGCAGATGAAAAAATATCTGTTTCCACCAATTCTCCTGCTTTGGTACAACCGAATAATCAAATAATAACCAAAAATGCATTTAAATTTAAATAATAGTTCAAATGTAACTTTACCCATTACTAATAACATGGCAAGGACCTTCTACTACCCAGAAGACAAAATAATAAAACAGTTCAACAAAGAATCAAGGGTGTGTAAAGTTTTGAACTGGACCATTGTGTAAATTCAGTTAATTTGTCTTGTGGACTATATGTAAACATCTTTTATGTGAAAATAGCGTATTCAGGGAAGTACAATATATAATCTCCCCACTTTATTGAATCTACAGCTTTGGTACAACTGAATAAATATGAATTTAAAAAATCACGCAAGTATAAATAGTAGCTTCAATATAATGTGCGCTATTACCAATAACCTAATAAGGACAGTCTATGATCCAGAGGACAATTTACACCAATCATTCTGTTTCAAAGAATCAGTAAACTTTTTGAACTGGGTCATTTGTGTAAACTCATTTATGATGTTGTCTTTTGGACAATATGTAAACATCTGTTGTGTATTTCTCATAGTTCAGTCATAAAGCTCTAGATGGCACAGACTGATAGGTCATGCAATCTGCAGTCCTCTGAAACCCTCCACCTCCCCCAGCTCCACCTTTCTAGATCTGCTATGAAATTTATGTATGCCCATTCATACAAGAGTAACATATCTTACATGGTCAAGGCAGCAGCAGTGTTTGTAGCAGATCTAGTCCACCAAGACCAACACTGTCATATCAGTATTTTTTAAACATAATATTTAACATTTTGAAGATTCAAGGATGTGTGAACTTATGACTACAACTGTATTTTACATATTCCATTCCATATTAATAATAACAAAAACAACAAAAATATTTTGTACATCATTTTATTTCAATTGCAATTATAGAAAATACACAGAAATATTTTGCATTCCATATTTTGGTTATTGCACTACTACATTTTGGATACAAGTATCCATAATTTGACTTGCATTTTGAAAAAAAAAAAAAAAAAAAATTATATATATATATATATAATAAAAGAGAGAGAAGATGTCCAGTGACTAAGTAAAAATAATAATAAAATCTCACATCATAATGATTGTAACCTTTAGCAAACTTCTGAAGTCTAAATGACTTTTGATTAGCATCATTTCATGTATTCATAAGCAATCTAAAACCAAAGATGTATTGAATTTATGCACATGTAATATGTTTTTTTTTCTACTAGCAAACAAAAAGAGAGGAGATGTACAAAAAGTGTGAACAGTTTCCATGTTATGCTGAATATATGTATGCTGTCGAATGTATTTTATTTCAAATTCAGTCCATGGCAAGAATTTTTTTGTGAAATCATTTGAAAAGAAAATCTAAAAATGTGATTTGATGACTTAAACATGTTTAAGCACCTGGCCATGTATCATGTGATTGGCTGAAAATAAGATCCTCTGATATCTTTAATTACTTTTTTCTTTATTATTTTTCTTTGGCACCGTTTTACATGTATTGGCGTATTTTTGCCGGTCGTTCCTGTATAGAAAAATAAGATAATTAACAATAATAAATGATAAGCTCATATACAGTTCAGAGACAAAAACCCATGATCAGGCCATATTTGGCCCAATTTGTTTAGAACACATAAACGCAAAAAAAAAAACTACTATATTCTAGACTTGTCAACAACTATTAGTTTAAGGTTAGATGTGACACTGTAAATAAGGTATTGATCAAACAAAATATACGGCATTGCAACATATATAACAGAAAGTAAATGTTATACTACGCTATATTTCACTGCTACAGTTTATAAAGTATAGGGAAATCAGCACATACCTGCTCATCTTAATCTTGTTTCTACAGCCCTGTCCGCCCTCCCAGTGGCTTGTGAAGGCCGCTCTTGTCATCATACCTCCACAACTAATGCATGGTTTACCATTGTTGTATGGCTAGAAGAAGAAAATAAAACAATAAGTCAAAAGTTATAAGTACATTAGAAACCAGTGGTTCTCAACTGGTGAGTTGAGACCCAAAAGGTGTGTTCAGATAAAGTTGTGCAAAAACAATACTACATGGAAATGCAAAATGCCATCAATCCTATATATTTTTTGTTAATGTCAAAGGCCACTCTAATATTTTGGTGCAAAATCATTTGCAACAGACAGTTTGCACATTATGTCTCATTCTCAAAAACTTTGAAAAAAATATTACATCAAATGGAGGTTCACATGAAGCATGAATAAACAGTTTGTGCCAACCACTTTGTTTATGCGGTAAATTATTTTCTTGAAATCACCGAAACTCTAAATATATAGAATCAAAGCGATTTTCTGAAAAAATATTTACAATTTAAAAACATTTAGAATTAAAAATATTTTCATATTCAGTTCAGTTCAATAGGAAAATTATTTAATTCTAAATGTTTTAGATACTAAATGCTTTAAGAAAAGTAAATTATTTTGGTACTGTGTCATCATTAGATGTCAAATGGAAAATCTAGATCCTGAAGCAAAACCAGACAAAACCCGTTGCTGACTCCTTGTTTTGGGAACTAATGTCTTGCGTTCTTGTTTGTCTTGGCAAAATATGGGTCAAATCCTTTTAGCTGCATTCGCAGTGTTATAATATTTCCAAAAACCACAGGTTTAAACAAGCACAAAACCTGTCTAATTTGCCTCTAATTTCAATGCAATATCTGGGTTAAGGGGGTTTAAGGTGAAAATAATCCTTATCCAGTCAGCCGGACGGCTTTTCTCCTGCTGACCTGCTCTTTGGCACAATAACCGCAGATCATTCTGGTGGCCAGCTCCATCAGATGGTCCTGATCTTCATCATGGCACACGTCACATGGGTACACCCGACCACAGCATGGAAATCTAGCAGAAGAGACAGTTAATACAAGACGGCTGCCCTAAATAAGAGCCAAGTGCACTTTATAGGTCAAACAAGAGGACGTGGCGGTACACAAAGCTTTCTGCTACAAAATAAACCTCTTACAGACCCAGACAATGTTCCTGGTAGTTACCTTAGCCACCGGTGACTTTGTTTGAAATGCCTGCAGGCTCCTTTATCGGGTAGAGGTTTCCCTTGCTGAACCGCAGGGTCTCTGTAGCGTCGAGTATATTGGGCAGATGCACCTGTAAATTCAGTAAATAACAATAATTTGTTACATTTATATGCCGCTTTTCACACTAAATTCACTTTACAGAGAGGGTCGGGAATCTCCTTAACCTCAAGGCACCAGAACATGCCAGATAACTGTGGAGAGATGAGAGATACCTCAGGACTTTTAATGACCACAGAGAGTCAAGACTTCAGTCTAAAGCTAAATAACAGTGGCTTTTTCCCTATATGGGGCAACAGGGCCCACACAGACTTTTGCTGACTATACTAACATGTAATTACAACAGCAACCTCTGTTGTACCAGGGGGTCTCCCGTCCACATCTGACCAGACTTAACCTCGCTAAGCTTTAGTGGGAGACCTGGTGCTGGCGGTAAATAATCCCTCACAGCGAGACTAACTCTAGGACATCAGTGCACAAGAAACAAGAACTGGACAGAATCAGTGAGGATATAGGACAGGTTTCAGACCTGTCTGATTTCTGGGCTCTGGCTGAATGAACTGGAAACGGGTCGCCTCCACAAAAATGCTGAGTTTGGTATGACAATGTTGGCAGTTTTGCTCCCAGTTTTGCCCATATGTCAGACTCTAGAGAAAAAAGCGAGAGAGAACAATTGACAATAATATCATAAGCTTTTCCATTCTTTAAATCCTCCAGAAAAACATGTTACTGATGAGATGTGGTTATCTGACAGTGTCAAACTATAGGGCTGTCAAAGTAATGTGTTAAATCATAATATATGTGAAGTATAATGTCAATTGTCATCTCCAGTAAATCTTCATCAGACCTGAATTGTGTCCTCCTTGTTGCAGTTAAGGCAACCCACACTGAACACAGAGTCCTTCAGTACCAGATCAACAGGTGCAACTGCATTAAGGTCCAGGTAGCCCAAAACATCACTGTAGTGGTGCAGCATACTGGGTCTGAAGGTAGCCCTGATCCCTGCTTGACATTTCTCACACTGCGCAGTACAGGCCAGACGCCCCGTCAGGGTCAGGTCAGAATCAACTTTACACCTACAAGGAGGGGCACATGGTTACTTTGCACTCTTGCCTAAGGGCATTTTATGATAAATCAGTCCTCTAAAGAAATAAGAGGCTATGTTTGGGCCTGGTATAACTGACATCAAACTTGGGTGATTCAATCATGTGAGTGTATGTTTGGTAGTGTATGTTTATTTATTTGTTAAAATAAACATTTTAAAAAAGCCAAAGGCTCAAAAAAGTAGTGCAAACCACTGTTGTGAAATTATTCCAAATTTACTCCTATGTATGCAATTGTCATGTTATAAAGAAAATAAGAAACTAATATAATTTAGATACTCTTTCAATGTGAGTTTCATATTTTATGCTATGTACTTAGAAATATATTATGGTGACATGAAAATGTTCTAAGCAGTAGGTCATTGTATGTAATCTGGAGAACTGACAATTTATGAAAGTTGTCTCTACAGATTAAAGATGCAATAAAAAAAGTTAAATGCCTGTTTTAAACAATAATAGATACTTATAAAAAATATCTATGATGATAACCATATTAGACTACACGCCAACAGGCAATAACATTCTGTTTATTATAAGCTCACACTGCAGTTATGCGGTCTGCTGCTTTAACTGCTCAAGCTCTTTAAAGCCAGGCGGATTCTGATTGTCAGTGTTTTTACTATTCAACAGCTGGAAAAAATCGTGAAAGCGATTCCAATGGTATTGTTCCTTTGTGCCATTATATTGTGGTGTGGACTTCCCTATTTTGATAGAATCAAACAATTATTAAAACCTCAGTTATCTATTGTCATTGGTGTAAACGCACCTTAAAACAGTAATCTGTCGTCACTACTTGTGATAGGATCATTGAAGATGGATGTAAATACCAGGTATAAAAAAAATACCAGAATTCTAACTAACCATCTCTGATAAATAATCATAATGAATTGTTTTAGTTTTAGTTTAGTAAATTCACCTGTTGCACTTCAGGGACACTGAGATCTGTTTAGCTGCCACAGTAGCTATTTGTTCTCCCAGTTTCAGACCCAGCAGTTTGATTTCAGTGCCTCTCCGTCGCTCTCTTGTTTTTATGTTCTCCACCTTCTGGCTGCCGCCTTCTCCATCACTACCGAAAGCAGTCGCATCCTCTTCCTCCTCATTCTCTACTCCAGCTTCATCTTGCTCTTCTTCCTCCCCCTCCTCCCCTGAAGCCACAGTGAGCGACACTATACGCTCAGGAGTGTCCGATTTCCTGGATGTGTTCTTAAAAACGGTGACCTTGATTTGCTCATAGGGGACAAACTGTATTCCAGCCTTCTCTAGGTCAACATCTTTCTTCAACTGAGAAGAGAGATTCGAGAGTAACTGATACTACATCTAGTCCATTCACTGACCATCTAATGCATACTTTACACAATTATTTAATTATTACACAATGATTTATATTCTCAGGTAAGTGCGAGTCTCACCTGCCTGGCTCCCTCAGTGAAGAGTTTCTCCATACTACGGTCCAGCCAGCGCAAGTATGGCCTAAACAGCAGCTCGACTCTTCCCATCAGCTGATTAGTGGCATGTTTAGCCTTCAGCCATTCTTCTGAGGCCTTCTGCACATGTCTGCATTCACACAGCATAAAATAAATACACTTACTGATTTCAGTTCACATTTGCATGTGTATATCCAGCAACAGTTCTTCTCACCTCCCCATGACTGATGGCAAGTCCTGGTCTTCAGGGATATCCACAGTGAAAACCTATGATACGTTAGCTTTCATTAGCAAAAACATAGCATATGTTTTAACATCAAATTTAAAACATTTCAAACATACACACCTCTTGAGGGTAACGCTCAGGAAAGCTGACCATGATGTCCACTTCATTAAGATCAAATGGCTGCAAAACAGAAAAAACATTGATGTCTACGAAACTACTGTAGTTCATGTCATGCTGACATCATCAGTATAATTGTAACATAATTGTATCCAGCATGCCAGCAAAAGTTTGGAATAATTAAGTTATATATATATATATTATATATACAGTACAGGTCAAAAGTTTGGAAACATTACTATTTGTAATGTTTTTGAAAGAAGTCTCTTCTGCTCATCAAGCCTGCAGTTATTTGACTGGGTGAATAAGAAGAACAAGAAATCTTTGCAAAAATGTTATTATACATATAACATATATGGTTTCTGTTTTAATATATTTTAAAATAATTTATTTTCAGATTCATGAAGCTTGAATTTCCATCAGCCATTACTCCAGTCTAAAGTGTCACATGATCCTTCGTCAGAAATCATTCTAATATGCTGATTATTATCATGGTGCTGGAAACTGTTGAGAGCTGCTTAATATTTTTTTTGGAACCTGTGATATTTTTTTCAGGATTCTTTGATGAATAAAAAGTTAAAAAGAAGGGCATTTTATTTAAAACAGAAATCTTTTCTACCAATATACACTACTGTTCAAAAGGTTGGGGTCAGTAAATTTTTATTCTTTTCTTTTATTGAAAGAAATTAAAACTTTTATTCAGCAAAAGATGTGTTAAATTGATAAGAAGTGATAGCAAAGATTTATATTCTTAGAAAAGATTTCTAGTTTTGAATAAATGCTGTTCTTTTTAATCTTTTATTCATCAAAGAATCTGAAAAAAGCACAATAGTTTCAAAAAAAAAATATTTGGCAGCACAACTGTTTCAACATTGATAATTCTAATAATAAATCAGCATGGCTAGAATGATTTCTTGAAGCTGATCATGTGACAAACTTTAGACTGGAGTAATGGCTGATGGAAATTCAGCTTTGAATCACAGAAATAAAGTATATTATAGAGTATATTAAAACAGAAACCATTATACAGCGCTTAATAACATTTGAAGATTACTGTTTTTCTTCTGTATTTTTGATCAAATAAATGCAGGCTTGATGAGCAGAAGAGACTTCTTTCAAAAACATTACAAATAGTAATGTTTCCAAACTTTTGACCTGTACTGTATATATATATATATATATATATATATATCTGATTGGACAACCAGATATCAGCTGCCAATCAAGACAAGACCATCTACCATCTATATATATAGATATATAGATATCGATATATACCTGATATACCAAGCCCCCCAGTTTTATGACTTTCTGTGAGTCTAAGAATAAAAAGATTCATCAGCAATTACTTTCAAGTAATTCCTGCACTCTACTTTTACTACTTTCACTTTACCAACTGCTGCGGAAATACTGTGTTAAATCCAGAAATCTACCACTTGTTAGCACGACCCATTGCCTACTAGTTTAGTTAAGCCTGTCTAACCATCTCTGTCTTTCTTAATCACTAAAATTATTCACTCTTCACTTGTTTCCTGTTCTGTACCTTCCTCTCTTAAAACTGCTATTATTACCCCTATAACATAAGAAATAGGGGCTGATTCATTTAATTTTGAAAATAACAGTCCAATTTCTAATTTGTGATTTATTTCTAAAATCTTGGAAAATTGTTGCAACTCAATTTCACGATAATCTCTTCAATAATAAATTTTTACAGCAATTTCAATCCGGCTTTCATCCCTACCATAGTACAGAGTCTGCTCTTCTTAAATTACTACTGATTTGTTATTGGCAGCTGATTCTGTTTTATCAACAATACTTGTCCTTCTCGACCTCAGTGCGGCCTTTGATACCATATTGCATAAGGATCACTGGCACCCCCCTGTCCTGGTTGTACTTTATTCAAATTTTAAAAAATTTCAATCAAGACCATCTACATTTACCACTGGTGTCCCTCAGGGTTCTGTTTTGGACCCACTGATATTCATCATCTATTTACTCCCTCTTGGCCATATTTTCAGGAAATATAGTATCCATTTCCACTGCTATGCTGATGACACCCAGCTCTACCTGTCTTTCAAACCCTCTAGCTCTTTTCCTCCACCTTCCTTGACCAGATGTTTAGCTGAAATTCAAGACTGGCTTTCAGCCAACTTTCTAAAATTCTGTGAGTTACTCATCGGTACAAGATCTACTCTGACTAATTCTGATTGTTTTTCAGTGGATATCGATCATGATGCAATTTGTCCTTCTCAGTAGGTCAGGAGTCTGGGAGTCATTTTCTGGATAGCACCCTGTCCTTTGAAGCTCATATTAATAATATTACGTGTACTGCATATTTCCACCTGCGTAATATTATTCGTCACTGTCCCTGTCTCACAACGAATAATACTGCAATTCTTATTCATGCACTGGTTACCTCATATCGATTTACTGTAATGCTCTCCTTACTGGTCTTCCTTCTAAACTTCTCTACAGACTGCAGTTAGTTCAGAACTCGGCAGCTCGTGTTCATTCTAGGACTTCATCTACTGATGAACATTTTGATGCACAATTTTCCAGTTCTCCAATGTCTACACTGGCTCCCAGTGAAGTATCGCATCGATTTTAAAATTTTGCTTCTCACATTCATGGCACTTCACAACCTTGCTCCTCCGTACCTTACTGACCTTCTCCTTATCTATACTCCTTCACGCACTCTCAGATCTTCACTCTCGATTTCTCTTGTGTCGCCGCATATACGCTTAAGCACCATGGGAGCAAGAATTTTTAGTTATGGTGCCCCTCGCCTATGGAACTCTCTCCCCCGATATACGCAACAGTGACAGTCTACATACTTTTAAATCTTGTCTTAAGATTCATCTCTTTACCCAAGCTTTTTTATGACTTGCTCTTATTAAGACTCTACTGTATTTATTATGTATGTATGCAGTTGTGCTGTTGACTGTTGTAGTGCTGGCAGGACCTGTTTGTGTAATGTTACTCATTTTTGTATTTTTTACCATTTTGCTTGCTATAATGTGACTTTGGGTGTTTAGAAAGGCTCCATTAAATTAAATGCATTTGTATTATTATTATTATTATTATTAAAATTTATTTTCTACTGTGATGACAAATTTGATTTTTTTGCAGTCATCACTAAAATCTTCAGCATTTATAACTGAAAATCTTTAAAAATGATTACGGAACATAAAATATCTACTTTGATCTACTTTGAAGTCCATTCAGACTTGCATAATATTCAATACATTTTAAGGAGTTATGCAAACAAGCATTACATGAAAGTAATCCATTCTTAATGTTTCATTCAGTTTTGTTCAATCAGCTGTATGCTACTGGCATTAAGGATTGGCAAACATGTCAGTGCTGCCCTAATTCCTATTAATACTAGCAAGAACTTTACCATTTGGCATATGGTTGGTCTTTGGTTGCTACTTTGTACTTTAATACACTCTGTGGTCTATATCAGGGGTGTCCAATTCTGGAGGGCCAAGTGTCTCAGAGTTTAGCTCCAACCATCTCCAACACATTTGCCTGGATGTTTCTAGTAAGTCTGAAGACCTTGATTTGCTGGTTAAGTGTGTTCAGTGTAAGGTTTGAGAGAAATTCTGCAAGAAACTGGCACTCCAGGAACAGCTTTGGACACCCCTGGTCCATACAATAAGTGTTTACCCAGTCAGGATCCGTGGCTTGAACCGTGACTCTATAGTAGGTCAGCTGTCCATCTTCTCGCTCCTGCACGATGAGTTTGTCTTTCGGAAATCTCTTCGTGAGCTGAGCGATCTCGGTAGCTCGCAGCTGCTTGCAAACCTCATCAGTGAGATCAGCCAGTTTGACCTGCTCTTGACTTTTAGCTGGTCGTCTGGCCGGAGCAGAAGGCCTGAAGCTGCTCCTCTCTTTTGGGCCGTGAGGCTGGTCCTCCAAGGGTGGAAATTGCTGTGGATGCAAGAACCGGCACCGGTCCTCCATTGCACAAAACCCAGACAGGAAGTAGCGGCAGGGTCGTCTGGCTCTCTCTTGCTTCGCAGGAGCAGCTCTGTGGCTGGATGAAGGCGGAAGCTCCTCTGTAACAGACTGTCTGTTTTCACTCATCTGCTGCAGTGAGTTTAATGGGTGACCATCCAAATTTCCTTCTTTCACTTTGTGAGTTGTACCGTTCTCTTCATCTTTCTGTGCACTCGGAGCTATTTGATGAAGAAAGCGGCACCTTTTCCCATAGTAGCATCGCCTGCCCTGAGAGTAGAAGCGACACAGTTGCTGCACCTGACCGGACTTCTGTGAAGTGTCCTTACTACTAATCTCAGTATTTTGGCTTAAATTGCCATTTTCAGTGTCAGCTGACACGGATGAAGACGCTGGTTCATCCACAGGACCCAATGACTGTGAAATAAATAAAACAGCATGATATATAACACAGTTATATATGACAACATTCTCACATGAACAACATGCAGTTTCAATGTTTGATGCAGTGTTTTTTAAAGCGATAGTTCACCCAAAAATGTCTTCTTTTGTGTTTAAATCCTAACTGTGAATAAATTAATGAGGCCCCTGTATCTTAAAACCATGTTCCCACATTTTTTTGTAATCTTTCAACAATAAAACACTAGTTTATTTGTGTATAGAGCCACTATAATAATCTGCTGAAAAATTAGCTTAAAACCTGATTTACATGATTAATGTTACATTGCACCTTAAAGTACCACGGGTTTCCCTGTAAACATGCTATTACATAAAAGTGAACATTGAACACACTCACAAGTACTACTACTGACTAAAAGTCTGTCTTTTAGACAGTTTGTTTCAGTAAACCTTCACAATACAGATTCCATAGCTTTTAAAACTCTCTAAAGGCATCACATCAGGTTCATTTGTTCATGCAAATTTGCAGCATTGACCAACAGAAAACTGCTGGTTTGAAAGTGACTTCTGTGCAAGCTGTGCTTCTTTTGACAACAGACAACTGACCATTTTGCTGGCCAAAAACTTTTGCTAATTTGACCATAACACATCCTAATAAAGCCACATGTAAGTACATAAATGAGAGGTGCTTTCGAAACACAGCTTCATGAAGCTTCACAACACTTATGAATATTTTGTTTTGATCAGTGGTTCAAAGCCTGTATTACACTAGCCAAGTCAAGAGATATAAGCAATGTAATTACATGTAATTATATAATTATACCACTACACTAATAAAAGAACACAAATTAAACATTAAAAAATTCATAAATTATTTAATAAATTTGAATAAGCTATATTAATATATATTTCAATTCAAAATCCACCGATTGTCTGTCACTATTTTCCAATGACACTAAATTAGATCAATTAACCTCAAAACTGTTTTGACTGATTAAATATCCTAAGTGATGATACTCATCTGGTCTCGGGGGACGTCTATACATATAAATATATATATATATATATATATATATATATATATTAGTGCTGGGCAATGATTAACTGTGATTAATCGCATCCAAAATAAAAGTTTTTGTGTACATAACATATCTGTGTGTACGGTGTATATTTATTATGTTTATATAAATACACACACATGCATATATATAAGAAAAATGTGTTTATATATTAAATATATTTATATATAATATAAATTATATGAATATAAATATATACATGTAAACACATGAAAATATTTTCACAATATATTACTGTATGTGTGTGTCTTTCTATATACATAATAAATGTACACAGTGCACACACATATATTATATAAACCTTTATTTTGGATGCGATTAATCATTGCCCAGCACTTATATATATATATATATATATATATAGATAGATAGATAGATAGATAGATTATTTGTAAAAATTTAATTGAAATAGATTTAACTTTTTATGTTTTTTCCCCGTTTTGAACAGCAGGTGCCGCCAGCCTGTGGTGTTTCGAGCTCAAATGATTTCGAAACAGTGAATCATTTTGCGAAGCAACTGGTTCAGTTGATTCAGAATTTCAAGAAGCCAAGTTAATTTCTCTCGTCACTCATGTACATTCTGATACGTAGTAACTCTTTTAACTTGGTTTTTAAATTATGCTTTATTAATAAAATAATCTTAAATTAAGAATATCCAACTGATTCACTGAAAAGATTCGACTCCCAATTCATTGACGAATCGAACATTTCTAGCACGCACTGTGGGATCAGGAAGTCCTGTTAAACCTAAATTTCGACTGTTTAAAATACGTTACCATGTTGGTTTGGTTTACTTATGTGGGCGTTTAGGTGGACTGGACCTGACAATGTTGTTCTGAATTAAAACTCTGATCAAAATTGCTGGTGGATGTCACCAAACAGACGTTCACCACTAACCTGCACCACATCCGCACTTTCTGACTCCATTAGATCGGATAGCACACCTTGTAGTCACTGTAAACTGTCCAGTACTTCAGTACTTATTGCTGTCGCTCTGTCTCAGTACGTTTGCGTTTATGTTAGCATAAAACATGCGACATTCAAAGATTGGGAGGCATACATTAGAGTTGTTCTGAAACAAGACGTTTACTTCCTCCAGGAGGCGCTTTGCTGGCTCACAAAGTCTAATTCTTAATTCTTCCGCGTTCAAATCTCAAGACGATTCTTGCATTACTGGAGACATTTCTACACCAAAAAGTGTAATCGTTTCAATCTATTAACTGGTACCTGATATGCCAAAAAGAGAAATGAAAATCTGCTCAAGCTATCTGTACTAAATGATTTTTTAAAAAGCTTTACGATGTAATCATGATGCGCTGTAATTGGTCCAATCTGACCAGCGCGGAGGAAAGTAACATGCACCACGTGACACCATTAGCGCTACACTTCGGTATCGTTCTGGAAAAGGTGCGTTTCTCTCTCGGGCTATGAGGCTGGTCCTGACTCCTGTGGATGCCAAAAGCGGTCCTACACTGCACAAAATCGATACAGGAAGTAGCGACAGGAACGCCTGGCTCTTTTTTGCTTTACAGGAGCAGTTTCGTGGCTGAATGGGGCCGGATGCTCTTCTGTACCAGACTGGCTGCTGTCACTCGAATGCTGCTGTGTGGGTCTGATGCGTGACCGTCCACATTTCTTTCTTTTTCTTTGTGAACTGTACTGTTCTCTCTCTTTCGTTGCGCCTGCAGTTCTCTGATGAAGAAAGCGGCACTTTATCCTGTAATAGCATCATCTCCTCCTCTGAGTGTAGAGACGGCACAATTGCTACACCTGCCTGGCCTCATAATTAAATAATTTACTTCGGAATAATATCAGTGAGACATTTTAATATTCATTGATTTCATAATACACAGGAAATAATTGCATATTTGGACCAATCATACCTGACCAATTAGAGACAACGTATGGGCCAAAGCCACGCCCAGTCAATACAGGCTTTGCTAATCACCATTCTATTTGCTGATTCTTTTTCCATCGTTTGACTTAGACGTCTTCGACGCCCTCTTGCGTTACGGAGTGGAAAGACAACAGCGCGTGTCCGGACAAGCAATAAATTCACATCCAAACTGTCTTAAACACTCCTTTTACTCCTAGAATGTAAATAAATATATGTGTTACATTGTACAAGTAATGTCTACATACACCCCTCAGACACCTAAATAATTTAGAAACTGAATAAAGGTATAAATATTTCAGTACAAAGTCATTAGATACCAGGTAGGCTACCTGAGCCACATGAAACAGCCAGGACAGGGGATGATTTAGAAAGCTAAACTATTTTAAGTTGTATTTGTTGAAATATAGTCGATCAGTTACTGAAAATGACACTAGTTCAGGTGTTTGAGACAATTTGGGAGAGCTTCCAGTCAAAAGACTCAGTTTTGCAGCCTATGTGGGACTACGTGCGACTCAACCACTCTGAAACTCTTCGGTCTCCTCTCTTTCCTGTGATTCTGACCGTGGCATCGTATTTTGTTCTTTGCCTACCCTACCTAGTCTGCGACATCATGGGAAAGAAGTGGCCAGCTATTAACCGGTACAAGATCCAGCCCGGCAAGATGCCCACAACTGCAATGCTCCTTCACTGCAGTGGAGTTACTCTTTATAATCACGTACTTCTGGTGTTTCCTGCAGCAGTAGCGCAGTGGATGTGGAGACCTCCTGTTCCCCTTCCTGAACAAGCACCTACATTGCTTGAACTTGCAGGTGGAGTGACTGTAAACCTTCTTCTTTTTGACTTACAGTATTTTATCTGGCACTTTTTGCATCATAAGATCCGCTGGCTGTATGTGACTTTCCATGCTATCCACCATAATTACTCCGCCCCATTTGCTCTGGCCACACAGTGCCTTGGTGGATGGGAGTTGGTGACGGTGGGCTTCTGGACCACGATCAACCCCATTCTGCTGAGGTGTCATCTGCTCACCACCTGGATGTTCATGGTGGTCCATGTCTATGTATCAGTGGAAGACCACTGCGGATATGATTTCCCTTGGTCCATGTCTCGTCTGATCCCATTTGGTGTTCATGGAGGTCCGAGCAAGCATGATGTGCACCACCAGAAACCTAATACTAACTTTGCACCCCATTTTAGTCACTGGGATAAACTGTTCGGCACTCATGCTGATTTTAGTTTTGCTAAAACTCAGTGATGAGCATGCATATGTGTAAATATTACATTTGCATGTTTTGGTTGCTTCAGGCAGAGCTTAAACAACGCAGAACTTATAACTTAAGTTTTCACTTTGACTTTATTTGTATAGGAACAGTATTAAAGGCATGATTTTGGTGCAAAAATAAAAATAAATAAAATAAAATAAAACAATGCATTGAGATTATAGTACAGGCTATAATTTGCATATCATAAGCACAGGTATAATTAGTAAATTGATGAAAATGTGGTTTTTTTTTTTTAATCTAGCATTTTACCATTATGAAAGAACTCAAATCTTGTATCTATTTTATTTAAGTTGAGAACCTTTTACAGAGAAAACTCTTCTGGTAATGTTATGCCTATTTATTCATTTAGAAAACAACTTTAGCTTTATTATATTAGCATTTAAAATCTAGTTTTACATATGATACATTTATACAGTTTTAAATTCTTTAAAAAAAATTTTTTTTACATCAGTTTAGTCTATTATCCATAATTTTTAAAGCTTGATTATATTCTGACCTTTTATGATTTTTCACTGTAGAAGTGATTTTTCAAAGTTTATTGAAGCATGTTTTACAAGAAAATATCATTTCAGTCTTTCTTCTTAAAAAAATTGTGTTTAATTCAAAGTGTTACTTGCTGTTTCTTTGTAATTATTTGTAAAATTTACTAGCAATTTCTTAATGAAAATTATTTCAAAGGAAATTCTACAGTATTCTTTTATTTATTTATTTATTTATTTAATTTTTTTTGTGGGTTTTGTGGATTTATTTGTTTGGGTCCAAACTGTGGCACAATATGAAATGAGACAAAATCATTGCATACAGTACATAGTAAATTGAGATAGATAGACAGATAGATAGATAGATAGATCTATATATATCTTTTTTCTTAAGCTATGAAACAGGTGTGGAAAGGAAAATATGTAAATTAAGATAGCCTATTTCTAATTATTTTTTGTTCCTCCTACATAGTAGAAAGACACCAACCAAGCATGGCAAACTCAAAAGCAAATTTTCACAAGAGGAAGTTTTTTTTTCTTCTTTTTTTAAGGAAAGCAGATTTGCATATGCGTGTGAACTCAAAATAGATCACAATGCAGTCACCTCTCATTTCAAACCTTATTTGAATCTCTGTGTTGTTAATATACTTAGTGTTGTTTTTCAAGACTAAATTTGAATATTTAAACATTTGTTGTTTATTTGATGGAATAGTTAACCTTGAAAAGCTGCCTGCAGTCTTTAATGAGCTTCAGTCATGTGTTGGGTGTATGCATAGGCTTACCATTGATCTGATTGATTGTGATTATGCAATTCAATGATGTAACAGCAGGTGTCAGTAAAGAGATTACTTAGTTAAATCCCATTGTGTAACTATCTTGCATGTGAGCCTCTACTTTCTATATTTAATAAGTCGATGTTTTGAATAGTAAGAAAAGATGTCGGTCTTTGCAGTTACAATAAAATACAAAATAAAGAACAGTTAGTATTTTATTAAGAAAATGTGGGTGGTGCGTGCCGGTGCAAAACTTGTAATGCTTAATGCTTTGTTAAAGCCAGCGCTACTAATAAAAGTCTATAATAAAAAATATAACGTCATCAAATTTCTATGTCTCCGTTATTTCCTACATAAACATCATAACCGAAGGCTTTTCGCCGTTTGAGACAGTGCCGATGAGAGTTCGTGAGCTGGCCGCTGTGTGGCGCTGTTCCCGGATCAGACTCAAACACAAACACAGCAGTGGTATGGCAGCCAGGAAACAGACAGCCATTTTATAATCCGCAGCCAGTTTGTAATATTTGCAACTTAAACGGCCTTTTTCCATCTTTTAATGATGGGTCAGTGTGGGATTACGTCGTCTAAAACCGTTCTGGTGTTCCTGAACCTGATATTTTGGGTAAGTTAGAGGTGTTTGGGGCTGAATTTGGGAGTGCGTCAGTGTTGTCAGATGGACACAGTCAGGTGTCGAGCAACTGCATTATTACATGCACTCCTTTAAATCACTAATACGTTTATAAAAGATGCTAAATACATGCATATTTAGCTATATTTGATATGCCTATTGTGTTTACATTGCGTTATTTAAAAAACTGCTCGTTGCTGTGTATTGCAGTGTTTGTTTACATATTTCCTGCAGTCTTAATAATTCTACATTGATCACTGTAAAGCCTAATAAACACTGACAGTGTAAGAGCAGTGTTATTTGTATGTCTTTTATCCTTGAATATGCGTGCGTGAACTGGCAAGTCACCCTCATTGTTTCCTTTAGCCCCAGAGCAGGTTTAGTTGTATTGTTTGACATGTTAACCCTATTCCTCCTTAGGCAATTCCTTTTGGAAACTCTGTAATCATTTGGAAGCAGTCCTGAAGGATAAGGCTAATAAAGGCTAATAGCAATTTCCAACATCACACAAAACCACAAAGAACGCCTTTTTAAAAAAAACAGTTTACAATGACTTTGCAATAGGATCTAATGTGAAACATTTGTACAAATGTTTTAGATTTTCTACAAATTATTTCCTTTTAATAGCCCTGTAATATTGTTTTAATACAGTACATTCAAGTTTATAGTTTAGTAGTTGTAATAATAATAATAATTAAGGTTTGGTAAAGACTGTGTAATATCCAGGCAAATAAGATTAATAAAAAAGTATTTATTTTATTAAGCGGATCTTATGTAATTATAATTTGATTTCATAAAATCTTAGCCAAAATCAATTAAATATAATTATTGTGATGTTATAAATATTATAAGGAGTAAAACCCATTAATGTTAAAACTAAATATCTATAAAAGTCAATATAGCCAATTCTTAGTTAAGGTATTTAGTTGAATTTAGACATCACAATGATATATTGTACAATATAAAATAAAATATTTAATATATAATTTAAAATTCACTTTGAGGATCTACAAAAGGAAAAAAAAAGTCTGTTTGAGTAGGATTTTAGTAGCAATATACTTTTATTTAAAAAAAAAAATGTGTCCCTTGTTTTCAAATTTCAAACATTTAAATTTAAATATGCAACATTTCCACAGCCAATGTTAAAAACAAAATGGGCTTCACACATTGGGTTCGACTGAACTAGGGCATTGATGGCAAAGTTTCACATTTAAGACCTAAACTGAGCTGTTTGACCTGTAGAAACACTACTCCACCTATCAGCTGGATTTTCTTGTCTGCGTTTGTTTGATTAATCTCTTTAATCTGGGACTGAATGAAGTTTAAAGTCTCCACCTGACGGAGGTAGTATGACACAATCCTGTTCTTTTTTTAGGGATCAGGCTGCTTTATTAAATCTGTGTTCATCATGTCAGAGCCTGAGAGCTGTGCTAAACTGATTCATAGGGGGTTTTGTGGTGCAGCTGTAAGTAGGGAAAACTAAAACCTTCTTAAAAACAATTTTTTCCCAAAATGGCGGTCGACGGAGGACCCAGAGCACTTTTTATTCCTGTCTTGTTTCCTTATAAGATGATAATTATCCACATTTCTGTGTGTTGACCTTTAATTTTGGCTGATGGTTTTCTCATTGGTCAGCATTCCATATCCTTAGTCATACTTACAATTGAAAGTCAACATGACATGAAGTTGTGTTTGGTTCCAAATAGTTATCCTCAGTTGCCTTTATTCTAAATTACTAATTTAATTGTGTTTCTCTGAAGATGATGGCATTAAATCAATCGAGTAACCGATTTATGATCACATCTAACTCTAATGAGACTAACATAACTCTTGGCATAAAATCATATCATATCTGCGTTCATATAACTAACCCTCTCTGTTATCTCCTTATAGGCCGCTGCTGGCATTCTCTGCTATGTTGGAGCCTACGTGTTCATCACGTATGATGACTATGACCATTTCTTTGAGGATGTGTACACTCTGATCCCAGCCGTCGTCATTATCGCAGTCGGAGCGCTGTTGTTCATTATTGGACTCATTGGATGCTGCGCCACCATTCGAGAGAGCCGCTGCGGTCTTGCCACGGTTAGTTAACTGTTAAGTTTCCAACACTGCCTTATAGTGTTTTCCTTAAATTAATACTTTTATCCAGCAAGGATGCATTAAATTAATCAAAAGTGACAGTAAAGACATTTAAAAAGTTAGAAAAGATTTCAAACGGTTAAAAATGTAGGATGGTTTCGACAAGAATGTTAAGCAGAACAGCTGTTTTCAACATTGATAATAAACAAGATGAAATGGATAGTTTGTCGTTGTTCTTATATCTTGCCCTTCTAAAACCACATTTCCTTGCATCTCTCTTTTGCAGTTTGTCATCATTCTTATGCTGGTGTTTGTGACTGAGGTGGTTGTGGTGGTTCTTGGCTATATTTACAGAGCCAAGGTGAGTCGTGTATTGAAAGGAAGTCAATATTTATAGAAATAGGAGTGCCTGCATCTCTTTTGTTTTTATGTGAAAGCTCTTCTCACTTTGTGAGCTCTTTCAGTTGTGTGCAAAGGTGAACAATGTAATACCTGCCTTGTATTGTACTGTGCTGTTGTATAACAGTGCTGTATAGACTACAAAAATGTGTCTCCTCCTACATAAAGTATGGATTTCAGGGTCAGAAATTAATGGAGGACGAAATTAATAAAAATGCCCCTCAAAATTCAAAATATCAACCAAAAGTGTTCTTTTATGAGTTCTATTATTATGCAGTTAAACAATATTTAGTGCTGTTTTTTTTAAATATTAGCACGATCGCAAATGTGATATTGATTTTATATTTCAACACACAAGAAGTTAATATTAAGTGAATTACATTTTAGATGCACAACATTGTCTGTTTTTGCTATATTTCGTGAACGAAAATAGTCCAAATGAAGCTACAGCAGAACCGGTGCATGTCTCAGAGCAACAAATGAATGAATCCACATTTTAAAGAAATCAGTTCATTCATAAAGTGCAAAATTTTTGTTTCTTGAATGAATCGGCTGTTTGAATGAATTGGTTGAATGAATGACTCCCTCGTTAACACTTGCCAACACCTACTGTTAGTTTTAGAGTATCATTTCTTTTTTAGCATTTTAGACTTATTCAAAATTTTATTTAGAAATACAATATTATTAAAGCATTTTGTAGTGTTTTATTATTGCAGTTGAATTCCTTGTTTAAATATAAGTATCTGATTTAAAAGATAATGCATACATTTGATAAGGTTTTAAAGAAATTGCCCTTATAAATGAAA
The DNA here is from genome assembly GCA_021397915.2 of Tor tambroides. Taxonomy (NCBI): domain Eukaryota; kingdom Metazoa; phylum Chordata; class Actinopteri; order Cypriniformes; family Cyprinidae; genus Tor; species Tor tambroides. The sequence continues at coordinate 23,039 of JAFVLL020022707.1, forward strand.
ACAAATTCCCTTTGATATCAATTTACGGGGGCAAATATTGACCCTTAATGGAATGCTAATTTGTGTCACTGGTGGATGTGTTTGTAGGTGGAAGACGAGGTCAATCATTCCATCCAGAAAGTGTATGATGAATACAACGGCACCAACACGGATGCTCCCAGCCGCGCTATTGACTATGTGCAGAGACAGGTAAGACTAATGAGGTGTACAGAAAGTTATTGTATTGTTATATTGTTATATCCCAACCCTAATAATAAAATCACCATAATGTCTTTGAAGCTCCATTGCTGTGGCATCACCAACTACTCAGACTGGAAGAACACGCGCTGGTTTAAGGAGTCTAGGAACAACAGTGTGCCACTGAGCTGCTGCAAACCCAACGTGAACAACTGCACCGGCTCCCTCTCCCGTCCCGGAGACCTCTACCCTGAGGTGAGAGACGTTTCAGAAATGTGCGCTTGTAGCCGATGAAGCAAAGGAAGCCTGCATGTGATATTAATGTATCTGTTGAATCATCTTAGGGATGTGAAGCCCTGGTTGTGAAGAAACTGAAAGAGATTATGATGTACGTCATCTGGGCCGCTCTGACGTTTGCTGCAATTCAGGTATGCTATTTAGATTTTTTCATTTCTAGTGTCAGCGTGCCCCTGAATTCTTCTTTTTTTAATTCATGTAGTGCAGTTTCAGTGTTATTAGTCATGAAAATGCATAAATCAAGTTTTCCCAAAGGGGGTTTGTGAGTTGATGGATAGATGAAAAAATGATTGCTGGTGCTGTGTGATAATTGTGATATAGCTTAATGCTATTATGAAAAAAGGCTGCGATTTAGTGAAATAACTGTGTAGTCTGCTGCACTGTGCTTCAGAGTGAAGCGTGGCACTGTGTTCACATGAGCACCTCATGATCCAGTGTATTCAGTGTCTCAGTGCTTCTCGGTTTACAGTAAATTCAGCTGACTTCATCGTGGCATGCCGTGCACTATTTAACAAGTATTTGGGAATGCAATGTGTGCCAGATTTAATTTCTTTACACATTTGCATAATTTACAATATTTTTGTGGACAGAAGTTTAAAGCATTTCATCAATATTCCACCTAACTAAAAGCTTGAGGGTTTGAATGTTTAAAGGTGAAGAATTTAAGACATAAATATTAGTATTGTAACTAGTACTGTAAAATAAAATTATTCAAATGATCGAATATTCTTTTATTTTACATTATAATAGTAATTTAAAATGGTAGTGTATTGTATGTGTTCATTTTTATAATTGCAGTTAAAGTAATATTTTTTTTTAGTTATTGTTATGAGTATTTAATTTGATTGGGTTTCTAAAACATTTAATAAAAAAAGATTAAATATTTTATTTGTTTACTTGCATGTCATGGAAGCATTAACCAACATCAGAGAACTATGTGAATGTGTTGTTAATTTATTGAAATATTAACTTAACTTCTCAGGGGGTACTTCAAGTAAATATTTTACGTTGGCTTGGGTTCGGCTGACAAGAAAGTTTGGGAACCCCTGGTTTAGACTATGAATCAACAGTGCAGAGCTTGTACAGCAGCTTCAGCGTGTCTCTTTTGTCCCCGTCAGACAGAGCACTGGGACTGCAGCACTCGGGCAGCGTCAGTATGTGCTTTTGTTGCCCCGTAGCTGCTGAATCACAGACTTTGACATTCATACTGTTCCAAATACCCTCTGGGGCGTAAAGGCAAATAAGACCGCGTCTTGGCAAGCCCAGCACATGCCCATGACTTACACATGGTTACTGACTCAGTCTGCCTGAATTAACGAGCAAGAACCGGGGCAGTAGGTTAGGTTGTTCTTGGCAAACTTGCATAAATTAAACCAGATGTCTTTCCTTTTCATTTTTTTTTTTTTCATTGTCTGAATTTACTGATTAAATTTGTCGGGGCGAGTGTGAAGAATTCATCTCACTCTTTTGTAGACTGTTGTCACAAAGGCAATTTGAAATAACGGCTATTGTATATGCCGGTAATGTGCATTTCCTGCCACAGTCTACTTTTTTTAATCATCTGTTGAAGATATTGAAATAGAGATTTTTTTTACTTTTATACTCACCAAGGCTGCATTTATTTGATGAAATATACAAAAAAACAGTGATATTGTTAAATATCATTATTTAATAATATTTGATATAGATGTTTTCAATTGTATAATACATTTTAAAATGTAATTTATTGCTGTGATGGCAAATCTGAATTTTAAGGAATCAATATCTTCAATATCACATGATCCTTCAGAAATCATTCCAGTTTGCTGATTTCATGCTCAAAAAACATTCCTTATTATTATCAATGTTGAAAACAGTTGTGATGCTTAATATTTTTGTGGAAACCATTATAGTTTTTTCAGGATTCTTTGATTTAATAGAAAGTTTAAAAAAAATTCATTTATTTGAAATCGGATTTTTTTTTGTATAAATGTCTATACTGTCAATTTTGATCAATTCAGTGCATTCTTGCTAATTTAAAAGCATTTTTAAAGAAACTTTTGAAAGGTAGTGTGTTTATGTAACTTTTCCAACCATCTGACTCTAATAAATTTAACTACACTATTCAATATAATCTTTAGCCAATCTCAATTCTTCATACTATTTATTGTAATGTTGCAAAGCCTAAAATCACTTTTACTTTTAAGTGTTTTCTACTTTATTTGTACAGAAATAATGTAGAATTTTAATATCAGCAGTTTATCATTATCAACTAGAATTATAGTATGTATTCTCTTACCATGTACGAGTATAGACATGTCTCATCTCATATCTGTGAGTTTTAAATGAAGTCAAACTTTATTTTTCCTCCAGATGCTGGGAATGCTGTGCGCTTGTGTGGTGCTGTGTCGCAGAAGCCGAGACCCGGCCTACGAGCTTCTCATCACCGGAGGGACGTATGCATGAAAAAACCTAGCAGACAGGCTCTCTCTTTTCATGCACACACAAACACACGCACACTGGGCTCAGGGTTCTGTCGATCGAGGTGGCACACTGGATATGCCCTAATTTATCTCTCTTTCTACACACCTTACACAGGGTTTGCTCACACACTGCACTGGTGATGGGTGAAACAAAGCGCATACTATTTATTTATACAGTACACGTCACTGAAAATGACTGCGTTTTAATTTAAACATTTTTTTTTTCTCTCAAAGGCGTCAAGCCAGACTGCAAAATGGCAGACAGCCAGTTTTTAATCCCGTTGAGAAGACTCTAACACAATAAAAGTTAACATTTTCTCTTCCTTGTCTCTATTATATGGAGTGGAAGATGCAGATATTGTATGGAATAATATGTGGAATGTATGCTTTCCTCATTTGTTAGTTTGCACTATGTGTATGGTTTAGTTATATATTACAAATACCAAGATGGTAAATGGTTGGGATGGGGAAATGCTTTGATGCGAGAGGATCGACTCGTGGTACCGCTGTCTCAGATGTCACCCATCACCAGTCCGCTGCTCAGTGGCAGTGTGAGAGACAGGTCTGGATTGACCACACAAGATTGCTTGGCATTGTGGATCCAATCATACAGCTACATGTTCAAAATGGGGTTCACATGTAAAGTGGTTTGGGGGATGCTCTAGATGCACTACCTACCATTTACTTATCTTCTTTTCCTCCGTTTTCCATTGCTTACAGTGTGACCATTACTAGTCTAGTAATATATAGAGTTTAAAGTTAGTCTGGATAACATGTAGGTATGTCAAACAGGGTCAACAGTGTATTATTTTAAAGGAATGTACATAGGGAGAAAAAATGGTGAAATAAGCTTGTAATTTCGATCTTAAAATAAATGTTTCATAAGTTGACACCTGTTGTTTCGTTTCTTTGATGTGAATAAGTTTTTGGTTTGTATGCCATGGCTGCAAAATTAAAAATTATATTATGCAAGTATTTTAAAACAAGATTTTGATCCGGTAAGATAGTTTTTTTTTTTCTTTTAAAGAAAAAGGTTTTAAAATAAAGCTGCATGTATTAAAAAAACTGTAATATGTAAAAATAATAATAATAATAATATTTTTAAATGCAATTTAAAGTAACTTTCCTATTTTAATGTTTTATTTATAATTTATTACTGTGTTGATAAAGATAAACCATTTAGCAGTCATTAGTCCAGTCCAAGACACTATTTATCAATGTTGAAAACTGTTGTGCTGCTTTATTTTTGTGGAAACCAAGATAGATTTTTTTGAATAGAAAGATGAACAAAAAGCATTTATTAAAAAAAAGTCTTTACTGCCACTTTCGATTAGTTGTATAAAAGTCACCTTAGACTTTATACACTAAAATGCCCATTCATCACAGCACACCTGGCAACCCGGTAATTGTTGTTAAAAGCTAAAAAAAGAAGTGCTTCTGAACAAAAGTCGTCTTTTTTTTTTTTTTGTCTGGAACTCTGTAATGTAACATCTTGGAGCACAACTATATGTGACCCTGGACCACAAAACCAGTCATAAGTGTCAATTTTTCAAAATTGAGATTTATACACCATCTGAAAGCAGAATAAATAAACTTCCCATTGATATATGGTTTGGACAATGATAGGACAATATTTGACTGAGATGCAACTATTTGAAAATCTGGAATCTGAGGGTGCAAAAAAAAAAAAAAATCAAAATATTGAGAAAATCGCCTTTAAAATTGTCCAAATGAAGTTCTTAGCAATGCATATTACTAATCAAAAATTAGGTTTTGATATATTTACAGTAAGAAATATACAAAATATCTTCATGGAACATGATCTTTACTTAATATCCTAATGATTTTTGGCATAAAAGAAAAATCAATAATTTAACCCATACAGTGTATTTTTGGCTATTGCTACAAATCTACTCGAGCAACTTAAGACTGGTTTTGTGGTTCAGGATCACATATCATTCATGACTGAATGAGCAATTCCATAGTGCACAAGGCACTCAAAGATGCCTTGTGTGGGGTCTTTCTTCAGTCAGGTGGCCTAAACACTTGATAGCGTAGAACAGGGTCAAAGTTCAGTCCTTTCCCAGGGAGGGGGATGTGTCCCATCTGTTTGCTGTGTTAGTAACATACCATCACACAGGATCTAGAGGGGGAAGTTAGATCGTTGTGTTCTTGGATCCATTAATAACAGCACAACAACTGCAAGCTCTAATGGCAGGTTATTAATAGTAGAAAGCTGAAATGCAATTAATGAGCCTGTCATGTGGGTTTCCCCTCTATCGTTATACTTGCTATAGCTATAACACGATCTGTGCAAAAGAGCAATGTGAAGCCTTTTAACCAGATACCTGATAAAGAATCAGCAGGGTGTTGGTTTACTGACTGATTTACATACTGAAAAAAATGCTTGTAAAGAAAGTAGTATGATTACTATATTACCAACTCGCAATTGCAGAAATCCTCTTTTCGTTCCAAACCTGTATAAGTTTTTTTCTTATGTTGAACCCAAAAGAAGATATTTTGAAGAGTGCTGGTAATCAAACAGTTGATGGTCCCCATTGACTTCCATAGTATTTCTTTCCCAACAACTGTTTGGTTCTTCAAAATATATTTTTTTGTGTGTTCAACTTGTGTACAGGTTTGGAACGACATGAGGGTCAATGTAAATGATGACAAAAAAGTCATTTTTGGGTGAGCTATTCTTTTAAATCTCAATTCTGAGTTTATATCTCAGCGCTAGGTTTGAAATATGATAAGTCGAACACTGTGACTGAGAAATGTTTGAAAACGTTTGTGGATTGTTCCCTTGGCCTTTTGAAGACTTGATACGTGAGGACAAGACAAAGCCGGTCGTTCTGTTTAAACTTTAAAATGTTTGTCCCAGGTTAGTTTCTCTCAACCAACCGCCTGAGTCAAAAAGTATTACAGCCACAGTGTTCAAACATTACCCAACTTAGGGTGTAAGTCCGCTAGTTCACTTACTTTGGTCCGGACTAAATACAATGTTGATTTGTTTGGTTTGGTGCGGTTCGCTTTCACACTGCCCTTTTTGCAAGTGAACCAGAAACTGTAAACAAAACCGCACGTGCGCTAAAGGTCATTCATTCATTGGTTCATCCATTCAACCATACCAGAGTTCTTTTGGAACCGGACCGAGACTTTGTTTGGTTCGCACCCGAGTGCGATTGCTGTATTCACACCTGCCCAAAAGATCCACACCAAGGGGGGAAACGAACTTGAGTTCGATTCAGTCGAACCAAACAACACAGGTGTGAATACACCCTTAGATTCAGTCAACAGCAACATGATGCAATGATCATTACACAGCTTTTATTTTATGCAGTCCAAGTGATAAATGCAAAATGCTGAACCTAGAGCTCTAATATAGATATATTTCAAATTGTAGATGACCTCACTTTTGTCTCATTGATTAACTTTCCAAAAAGTAAACAGCTGAAATTTTGAATTCTGTTTAAATATCTATATGTACTCCGAAATCTGTGCATTGTCATCGCATGAACTAAATCATGGCAAGTCCGTAGTGGCTACTCATTGTGTTATACATTGTTTTTCATTCACAATAAATAATTTTTATAATAAATATAAATCTCTATCTCGACAATAATGATAGTCACGTATAATTATAAGTTTTTAATATACATATTAACCCGTTACTATGGTCCATACAGATTTTCAGTATGGATGTGCTACTGCTTAAATGCATTTAGCAAACAGAAATCCTCCTCTGAGACACGTTTATAGGGAGTGCCCTTAATAACTCTGCTATTAGAGGGCGTTTAAGGACATGGAGAGCCTTTCCAGTGTGCGCTAGACTCTTGATTCATATCTTGGCCAAGTATGAGCCTGGCACCAGCCCAGTCTGGCCGTCCCTCTCCACCGTCCACCAGCCGTCTCCTCCCTGTTCCACCACGAGCAGCACTTCCCCCACAGAAATGGAGAGCTCATCAGCGCCCTGCACACACAACAGTCTCTCATCAGACTGCATTAAACATTTCCGCAACATCCAAAGAAGGATATACACAGCACTTAGTTAAGAGCCACGGTAAAAACCAGATTGACATTTTTGAATAAACATGGACATGTTAATACTGACTTACACTTCAGTGGCAAATTTTCTTGAAAATATAGAGTTCTAAGGGGATGACTAAATTTGGCCTTTAAAATATTCTGTATGTGCATCTTTAAGGTTATTTATAGTGAATGCATATTCTTAGTATTCTCCTGTAAAGTCATTATAGTCATTTCCATCTTTTTTTTGTTTCCATTTAATCAGACTATTGTACCTGAGCCACATAGTCATACTGAGCCTGGTATGTGCCGCTTTGAGAGCCAACACTGTCTGAAGTTGCTTGTGGAAATCCAGGAATGGAGGCATACACTCCATCTGAGTTGTCAGCTATAATAAAAAAAAAGATCAATGAAATTATATATATACTGTATAATATATATTAAACTAAACTTTAAAAAGTGTAAATAAAAATGAGAAACATTGCTCAGGCAGTTAACTGAAATAAAATAAGTTTAAGCACAAAAATGACTAAAACTGAAATAAAAATAAAGCTAGATAGAAATATTTGGTAACACTTTACAAAAATAATTCTCAAGCTTTTATTAATCTTAATAATATTTTCCATGTTTACTAATTCATTATTTAAAAACAAAAGTTGTATCTGTTAATACTGGACCTCAGCTGACAAACTAACAATAAATGGTATTTTTTATTAAGATTAATAAATACGGTAACAAATGAATTGCTCTTTGTTAATTTTAACATTATCAAAAGGGAGCTTATTGTAAAGAGCTGTAATGTAAACACACTACTAAAGCAAAAATTACAGAAAACAAAAATAAAAGCTAGTTCATAATATTAATAAATACTATAATAGTATCAAAATAATGCTAAAGTAACACTAGTACTCAAATACATTTTTGTTTTTTTTAAGTGGTTACACTAGGGAAAATATTTAGAAAATAAAAAGTAAAAAAAAAAAAAAAAACATTTAATGAAGTTAAACAGTGGGCTGAAGTGCCCTCTGGAGGTGGCAAAGACAGAAGAAAGAAAAGAAAGAAAGAGAGAGAGAGATGTGGCCAAAAATTGTCCTTATGTTATTGTAATGGGTACCTGATGGAAGTGCTGATGGCTGAACACATTCATTATTAGTCCTAGAGCCAACAGCACAGTTGCCTTGCAAGAGATTTGAAAACCTTCCAAAAACAAAAAAATATATATCATTGTATAAAACGGGAGGAAAAACCAGCACATTAAAAGACTGAAGAAATTTGAGACATTTAATATGAAGTCACAAATTCACAAGTTCAATATCACAGCTCGGCCTGCATGTCTATTTGTGTAATATATCTCCTAACGCCTTTAAGACAGTATTTCTGATAGAAAGCATGTTAAAACAGCTACTGCTAAGCAGCAGTATCGCTTACATTTTCCATTGATTTCTGTCTTGTCAGCATGGCAAATATACATGAACATACAGACCCAGCAGTGGAAAACACACCTCTTCATCACACCTCCTCCAAAGCGTGCGATGCCATTGCTGTCCGTTGTTGGTTCTCTATCATAATAGTTTTCAAACACAATAGGCGCTACAGACGCAGACAGACAATTTAATTAAGCAAAGACACAACAGCACTTCTCTCAAACAATATCAGCATCATGTGATATGGTTATTAAACTAGCCCACGTCATGATGCTGATTTGTGATTATTAACAAATAAAGTTGAATATAAAAACACAATGGAAACAATACAGAAATGCACTGACCTGCACGAGTGGTGCCAGTGCTTTTCGTCTTGATGAAACTGTTGATGTCTTCCGTGATGTCACACATTTCTAGCACTTTCCTCACGTCCTCATAACACTGCATAAAAATGATCAGTAATTTGACAATATGGCCAGTGCTTTATTTCATAGTTAGAGACCACAAGTGAAAATGCTTCTATTTTGCATTTTTATCATTTAATACCAAAATGTAATTGCATTTGTGTAAAACAATTCATTTGTATTACAACTTTTCTTAAAATGCTGTTTAAATACATAAAAGATGCATTATTACAATGTACACTAATTTGCATAAATTTCCAGAACAGGTACAAAATTCTTGTTGACACTGTATTATTTTGAATAAAAATGCATTTTATTATTTATTTAGGAATAATTTTTGTATAAACCAGGATGATTATAAATGAACAAACTTTGTAAAAATCTTCACAATACAGATCAGTGTAATTCAAGTATCACTGATACTATCATAGTTAAATATTATATTATAGTATACTATTATAGTTTATTTGTACTTTGAGTTCTTATTTTATATATTCTGTTTTCATTTTTAGTTGAAGGTTTAGTCATTTTGTTGATTGTTACATATACACATACAGTATGTCTATATAGTTTTTAGAAATTTTTATTTTAGGTTTACTTTTAGTTATTTTAGTCCATTAAGTTACACTAAATTAAAATAAGAAATGTTGCCTCAGCAGCTAGCTGAAATAAAAGTTATTTTAAGCTGACGTTTATTTTATTTTGAATAATGGAAATGTTTTCTAATTGTATTCATTTTAATTTTAAATTCAGTTTTAGTTTTAGTTAAAATAACCCTGATTTTAGTATAAAAAAATCAGGGTTATCTTATACTAAAATATATGTAACTGGAAAGTTTATAAATATATATTGTGTATTTTGAAATCTAAAGACGCTGATAGATTACCGGTAACAAAATAAACACTTAAATATGAATTTTGGTTGTTTTTTCCCACTATTCTGAAAGAAGACATGTTAAAAAAAGCACAATCAAAATCTAAAAACTGACCACTGCATGAAAAACAATGGTTCTACATATTTTCCACTGTATGTAATCTTAATGTTATCCACTGTATAACTATCATCAATGTGATCTATAAAAAGCTTCATTAAGTAATACTGACCTCATCATCTTTGACGCACTGCATGGAAAAGTGGTTACAATGGACCCAAATAGCATTTCTCAAAATGTTAATGCGATCATCTTCTTGCTGCTGGAAAACCTGAAGAAATTCACAGAATTTAGCTCAACATCATGCTATAAAAACATCTACATGCTCGTAATGTGAAGGCCCATGAATTAGTCAACTTATTATTATTAATGCTTATGCAGTGGACAGATGCAGAAGGAAATCAGTAAGATGACGCAGGCTGAGCTAACTCACCATACAAGGTATTGAATACAGTAAATGCTGATTTAGCCAAGTCTTTGTCAATCTGTTAGTGATAAATAGGATGATCAGAATTGATGTTATGGATGTACTTGTTAAATAAGCCAAAAACTCTCTTTTGCAGTTGAGTTTAGTGTTTGTGGTTTGTGGTACATATGGGTAAAACAGAGAGAAAAAGGGAAGTTCATTTTTAGTGTGTTTCTATGTGGTTCACAGCTTCACAGCAGAGAGATAGAGCTATTTCCGAAGGCCAGCAAACAGATAGGCGAGTGTTTTTTTTTATACCTCACACGTGCACTCGTGCGTGGTCTCCCATTCCTGACGAATCTTATCCAGCTGCTCTATGTTTGACATGTACTGTTTCTCTGTGAATCGGGAACAAGCATCAGCCTTGTAGCATCTGCAGCATTTAAAATCATTTTTGGAACTATTTGAATTGTGCATGTTAAACATTACTTGCATTTTTTTTTTTTTTGGTTCGGATGTACTGATTGCTATTTTTTTGCATTGCAACCAGACGCTGCTATGTGTGAAAACAAAGCATATTTTTATTCTCACCTGCATCTGTTGCAGCGTCCCTGCACTGCTTTGCTTTGTTTTGTGTCTGTTATGGCATAGAGCACAAAATAGATTTCATTTCATTTAGATAGTATCATCATTTTATTTTTACACAGAAATTGGTAGGTCTCTTAGTAAAATCAGTTGTCTTTAGCCATCTTTGTTGCGTTATATGCCAAAGGTGACAGTTCAAATACAGAAAAAAGTAAAAGTAGTAAAAAAAAAAAATAAAAAAAAATACTTTTTCATTTTTTTCCAAAAGAAATATTAGAGATATCCTAATATCCTTTTAGATTTTGGTTGTTATCAAACTTTTCTTTTGATATCTTAAGTTTTAAGGCCCTATATGGTTCATTTCCAGAGCTGACACTTAACGTCATTTCTACTCCCCATAATTTGGCTCTGAATCTCAGGTGAGAATTGTCATTTTGACCGCCCTCTACAAACCAGTGGATTTAAATATTCATCCATGACATTTCATATTTTGGCTTTCTTCTTTATGTATTTCTTCAAAATTAAAATCAAAAGTTTTAGCCAGGCATGTCTGGTTGAGTTGACACAGAATGACCCCAGTTTAATTTTAAAAAAAAATGGCATCAAACAATATCACTAGCATTTTTACCAAAATTAATTTCAAATGTAAAAGTATGATTTTTAAAATATTTTTGAGAGATGTCTCTTACGCTCAACAAGGCTGCATTTATTTGATCAAAAATATAGCAAAGACAGTAATATTGTAAATTATTATTTCAATTAAGTAACTGTTTTCCTTTTTTATATTTCCAGTTTATTCCTGTGATGGCAAAGCTAAATTTTCAGCAGTCATTACTCTTCTTCAGTGTCAAATGATCCTTCAGAAATGATTCTTATATGCTGATTTCTTGTTATTATAAAGTTTAAAAACAGCTGTGCTGCTTATTATTTTTGTGGAAACTGTGATACTGTTTTTCAATATTCTTTGATGATTATAGAAAGTTCAGAAGAGCAAAACAGCATTTTATTTGAAAAATAGATTTTTTTCGTTACATTATGTCTTTATGGTCACATTTGATCAATTTAATGCATCCTTGCTGAATAAAAGTATTTATTTCTGCCAGCCAATCAATCAATCAATCAATAAATAAACTTACTGACCCCAAACTGACTTCTGACTGTTTCAAACTGACACACAAATTCTGCCCATAATAACCCATAATTTACCTTTTCAGATTGTTTGGGGGTGACAGTGGATGTACTGTTGAGCTTCTCAGCAGCCAGTTCAGCTTCATCAGCCTCTTTACACCTCTGTTCATATGTCCTTTTAGACTGGGAAAAGCAGGAAGATACAGGGTTATTATACCACTGCTCACCTAGACTTGAATGAAGGCCAAATTAACCACAAATGACTAAATGTATTTAATCTAATTTCAATTAATATGCAGGAAACTTCCCCTTATCTTTAAACTTGATTCTAACCTCAGTCTACACTCTCTTATCTCATGAAAATTCACAGAAAAATGAGATTAGACTTTTATAATATATCTGAAAATTGTTTCTTTTTGACCCAACTGGTTTCACTCACTCAAAAACACACACATATTCAATCAGCCTGCTCCAAATCAATACATTAATAAATGAATTAATACATTAATTTAAATGTAAATATACATCCATCCATTACAAAGCAACAGAAGAACAAGACATACAGCAAGACATGCAGCATTCAGTTGACTTTGTCATTAAGACAGAAGTAAACATACAAATGTATTTATACATACATTTTGCTGGGGTTTAATTTTTTTTTTCAACTTTGCTATTGAAAAACAAACTCTAAAGAACATGGGTGGTGAAAATGACGTCTCATGTTTGTTTGTGAAAAATTAAATCTACCCTGTCTACCCTAAGTCTATGTTTAAAACATAGTATAAAAAATGAACTTCACTATAGTTTTTATTACATTTACATTATTTTTTCTAAAATAATCTAAAATATATTTCACTACAGGGACAGTCCCATTGCACTAGTGTGCTTATAAACAATGGCGGTAGATCATAAAGCATACCTTCTGAGGTTTGGACTAACTTCCTGTCATTCAGTAATCATAACCCTCATCCTTACCTCAAGTCACACAAATACCTTTACAGTTCCTGATCTGAATGGATCAGATTCCCTTTCACTCTTTTGTTTATCAAAACAGAATGCTATACGATAATACTAACTTCATCCTTTAATGTCAACTCGCCTCAGGAGTCCTAATGTGTGCCTTTGCTTTCTGAATTTGTTTCGATGTACCAAGAAAAACAGAAACAATACATCAGTCGTCTGTTGTCAGGAACTTGTGAATATATGAGGAAGAAAGAAAGCCTAACATTGAGAAAACAGAGGCTGTGTCAGTGGGAGCCGACAAAAGTGTGCGGGTGAGAAGGAAATATACTTCTAGTAGAGAAGTGAGACTTCCTGAGATGACAGTTACAACATTTTAAAAGTCCCATCCCCCTCTCTGTCCTGCACACTTAGCTGCACAGAGGTTAGCGTATGCACTGATGATTTAAATCACTCTCTTTTCACCCTTCCTCTTCCTGATATTCTGCTTTCAGTTAGGCAAATACAGAGTGAACTGAGTAGCCTACAAAACTGAATTGACTAATATGTTAAAGTAAATTAGACTTACCTCTATGCTTTTCTTATATAATGACACTTTGGTCTTCTGAACTTTTTCCATGACCCCTTCAAACTGTAAAAAGTAAACATTTTTCAAGTCTTTTATTAAAGCAATGGTACACTGGTGTCATGGGGCGGTACAAAAGCTAAAAGGTACAAATATGTGAACTAATATGTATGTTTAAAGAACTAATATGTACTAATATACCATTTAGGGGTAAAAAAAGCTACAAAGATGCGCCTTTTAGCTTTTGTGCCGCCCCAGCTTTTTTCTAAGAGTGTATAAAGAAGCATCTTGGTTTGAACACAAGTACAGCACTCCGTTTTTGTTCGCCCAATCTCAAAGATAGAATAAACTGTGAGCAAGTGGTTTGTGGTTCTGCAAATGCAGATTAATTAAAGCATCACATGGCATTTAACCTTTTTTCGCTGCTCCTTTTGCCGTTCTCTGAACTGCTCCATTCGTTTGACCTCTTCTCGTAACATCCCAGAGAGCTGAATGTGCAAATTTCCAATGTTCTCCATTTCTAGGTGAGAAAACAGCATGTTCATTAGTGATCTTGAAGGTATGGGTGTAATTAGCGGATGTAGCTGATACTGTTTATTCCTTACTTTTTTACATATATATTTCTTATTCCATGTGTCACTTGGTGAATATATATTTGAAGTGTTACTTACGGGCTTTTAGCTGGTCAAATGATTCCTTCAAAGTGCTACAATACCAAAGCAATAACAACAATGATAAAATTGATAGACTCATCCTCATAAACCTTTATTTGTATGTAAAATTTTAAATCCAGAAGCCAATTTATATTTAAATAAATATATTAAATAATATTTTCTTACCCAATTTCACTTTGCCCTCCTGTCTTGCGTGCAATAGTAATCAATTCCTTGCCGTACCGTTCCTCTGCCATCGCTCTATGAGTAGAAAACTGCATTGTTATCTTAACCAATACAGCTCAATACTTTTTAACCAATGCTAAACAGTGCGTCTTGTAGAAATAAATATTAATACGCAATTTTCAGTTGTTACCTCATTCTTAAGAGCTCCTCCATATCTTTACAAGCTCGTCGCCCGTCACATAGCCTCTGGATAAGAGTCTCATATCCGGTGTTACTGGTGAATTCTGGGCCCTGGAAACATGAGGATTAGATTATATTTCTCCAGTAACATGATTAGGTTGAAAAGGAAAAAAAGAGATTCCATTTCAACATATCTCTTTGTAGTATTTCTACTGTGCATCTCAGTTTTAATCCTGAATCCATGTGAAGTTTCTTTCTGCAGCACTGCAGTATTCATCAAAATTAGGCTTTATTTGAAAAAGTTGGTATCTATGCAAAATTAATATGTGGTACCAGACTGTCTGAGGTGGTTAAACAGTTTAATCATTTACTGTGCTTATTGACATGGAATGCTATAGAATATTAACACATATTAATAGAATATTAATAATATTAACATGGAATGCTCCTTCATTTATCTTAACAGTCTTACAGTTGCAACAGAAAGAAAACAATAGTGCTATTTTTACATAACAATAGAATATATTTTACATGCACCCCCTCAACACTGAACAGCACTAGCATGGTTTGACAGGCAAATCAACCCAGAAGCTGCTTTGTAGATAGATGCTCTGACAATACAAGATCAAAGCTAAAAAGAAGGTAGAGCGGGCACACAGTCAAACGCTCAACAGGAAGCCCACAGATCATCTCCATGACACAATATGAGGATGTCTAAATATAAACACTCAACCCTCAAATGTAGAGAAGTTTATTTTTATTAAAAAAGCCATGGCAAAAATCCTATTCCTAAAAATCTTACAAAAATCATTCTTAGTTTGAAATGCCCTCGAGAAACCGTAATTTCTGCTACAAATGAACGAGAATGGCAGTGCACAAAAAATACTAAGATTTGATAAGTGGTTCAAGGGTATTGTGATGCTGGTGAATTATTGAAAGTTAAAGACACATTAATAATCTACGCTGTCATATGATGTCACCATATGCAGTATTGTTAACCTCTGGCATGTCAGCCCCTAACAAACAACAACATTCAATTGAATCTGTCAAAATAGCTCAACTCATGTACTTACCCAAAAAGAATCTTTGAATTGTAACGGTGTCATTTCAAAGGCTGTTTTAGGAATGTTGCAAGCACACAGAAGGAAACAAAATGGGAATTAAGAAAAATGAAAGAAAGAACAGACAATACCAGACGCAGGAAACCACTGTTCACAGTACGCCCGTGGTGCTCAGGTTTGACTCAGATAAGGAAGCTCTCTCCTATATGTCATTGACCAGAGAGCGTGGCCGAAAGATAATACGCATGCATTCAGCAGCCATTTGAATACTAGATAGGATGGAACACCTCAAACAGTGGGCTTCTGGAAAATATAAAGAGGCAGTCTTTAGGTGTGAAAGAGATTTTGAGCAAGCAAAGCCATCGAAATCTAAGCAGAGTTTAGTTGATTTGTTTCTTTATACCTGCAGAAATAGCGAGGCGGTAGCAGTTAAATCAAGACACAGACCTGTTGATTTGAATATCTTTTGACTCCAAGCGACAGCACAGCAACTGTGTGTGATAGCTATGGATTTTATATAGAGAGGGCCAAAAGACAAGTGCATCTAATACAGCTATACAGTAAAAGTCTATTTCACTAGACGACACCACCCTGCATCATATTAGCTGAATGAAATCCAATCCTACGTGTTTCTTACTAATTTTGGGATGCTGATTTCAAAAATAGTGCTTGTTTTGCTCTAGTATGTCACACTTTCTAATAAAATGTGCTTTTCATAGCATTTCTGCTTTTGACAACCATTTGTAGGGTGAAGAAGTCTTGTATTATCCTTTAATCACAAGATAAACTGATATGAATACATGATTCTTCCTCTGAGCTAGATTATAACTATTTGTTCAATTCTCAGATTTTCACTTGAATAATTGTATGAATAATTCTGAAAACATCCTGATTTCAAGGTTAAAATTGTGGCTTTTGAAAGAAGAAAATGCAAACATGACCCTGATGTTTTCTGCTACATTTCTGGGTGTTTTACTAAATCCAAAGAAGTGACAAAAAATTACAGATTTTTATAAAACAAAAAAGCTTATTTATAAACTTTTTTTTGCAGACTGTAAGTTAAATGATTAATTTTGAATACTCTTTTATCATTAAAACCAGATCTTTTGTTGATATGTGCATTAAAAAAACAACAACAAAAAAATGAACATGGTGGAAAGGTTTTATGATATTTTTGAACTCAGCATCATTATGAGTTCATCATATCATTTTTGCAAATCAAGATGCAGGGCTGTGTAATAGTAGTGTACCAGTTACGTTATCTAATAAAAATTAACTTGTAAAAACTCAAGTAGTCTTTCTTTGTGGCGCCATAAGAACTATTTATAAAAGGTTCCAACTATTACAGTTCATCATGTGGCACGTGAAGCTGTCTGCCGTAATCAGTCACTTCACTGTTCATGAAAGTGTCTTGGTTTTTTAAAATCTCCGCTTCCGAGAGTCTTCCATCACCATCTTGGTCCATTTCCTTGATTAGATGTATAGCCTGTTCAACATTCAAGAAAAAAAATATTTAGAATATCTTGTTAAAGATGTAAACAATACATCAGCGGAAGAATGGCACACTGACTGACTTCTTCTCGTGCCGAGCCATAGCTGTTGGGAGCGACCCAGCGGAGCTGTTCATCCCTGTTGAGTTTTCCATCCTTATCCTGGTCATAGAGATCTTTAAAGCGCACCGTTTCCTCAACCTCCCACTGCGAGGGCTCTTCCTGCTCTTAAACACAGACAAACAAACTTATACGTTTCTGATAATAATTTACCACACTCCTGGAAAATATCTAGATGTTAACATCTCCCATAAATCTGTATAGCCAAGGAACCTAATGGTAAAGTATGTGATTGATGTAAGAATGCAAAACATATCTGTAAAAAAAAAAAAGGATGCACAATAGATCTGTAAAATATTAAATTCTACAAAAATGCTAATAATTTAATAAATTGCCAAATGTAATGTTTAGCAAATTTCAAAATGAAGATTCACTTTTCATACTGTACGTTAAAATGTTATAATGCCTAAATTCAACTGTACTTCTATTCAGACAATATAGTGCAGAAATTTAATTTCACCCATTTATTGGCTAATGGACTTTTTTTTAATAATCACTAGTGTAATGACAATGTATACTGTTATCAGAATCAGAATGAGCTTTATTGCCAGGTATGTTTACACATATGAGGAATTTGTTTTCGTGACAGAAGCTTCCACAGCGCAACAGAATGACAGTGACCGAACAAAAACACAGATAATAAAAGAGGAATAAAAAAATAGAACAAGTAAATAGGGAATAACAATATACAAATTGACAATTGTATGTACAGGTATATTACAACAGACAGTTTTGTATGTACAAGTATATTATGATAGTTATATATCCCAACATAGTCATACCATTTGCTCTGAGATCTCCAATGAATTCACTCAAGCTGATGAATCCATCTTTATCCAGGTCATATTCAGAAAGCACATCTTCAATGGCAAAATCCTGGGGTAAATGCAACCACAAAGCACGCAGTTAACATGAATGTTTCACCTCTAATTTATTGCAGCTTCATTTTATACTTACAGCCATGTGGTCCACTTCAGACGGATGAGTAAACGCAAGGAACTCAGTTAAGTTCAGGCCAGCTGAGCCATCCATATCGGCAAAGTCAAAACGTCTTTTTTCCTTTGCATGGAGCTGTGAGTGAATAATTTTTTTTTTTTGCAATCACACAAGACCTTTCTTTGCTGTTCCACAATATGAAATGTTAATAAATTATGCAACGTACAAATCTGAGAGACTCCTCCTCGGGGTCTTCAAGAACAGCATCTACATCAACTTCCACAGTATGACCATGCAACACCATATTGTATTCGTTCCAAGATACCACACCATCATTGTTGGAGTCAAACTCAGGGAAGCGTTCCTCAGCATCATCCAACGCATATGTCCTGTACACCCTCTGTATCCATAATGTGATTTCCTCTAGAGAAGCAACAGAAAATATTTCTTGAGCAGCAAATCAATATATTAGAATGACTTCTGAAGGATTATGTGACAATGAATACTGGAGTAATGGCTGATGAAAATTCAGCTTTGCAGGCATATATTACAGTTTAAAATCTTTAAATTCTAGGTGGGCATTAGAAACAAGACATTAGAGTCAATCAAACCAGAACTGACCTGGAGTCAGGTATTTATCAGAGTTGGTGTCAATCTTCTTCACTATCTCCACCAGTCGCTTTCGCTGCTCAGATGGGCTGAGTTTCTGTATTTCATCTTTGTCCTGAAAAACAGTGATAGTTAGTTGGTAGAATGAAACTGGATTAATAACTGTTATTAAGAACCATAGTGCTGATACCTCAGAGCCAAGGAACATATTTGCATTATGTTCATGGTTATGTTTGCCTAAATGATCCTCTTGGACAATTTGTTTTCCAATTGCTCCTGATGCACAACAAGCCACCAGCAACAGGAGAGTTGTGTATCTAATCTCTAAACCTGACAAACACACAAATACAAACAAATTAGCCCATCGTTGATCTTGAGTGCCCTCTTGTGATGGGATAGGCTACAAATTTATATGTCAAAGCATCTTCATGGTACGGAAATGGTATAACAAAGAGGGTTCAAATTATTGCAGTCTATAGCCAGAAAATGAATCTAAATAAAACTATGCATAACACACAGTATCTCACTTTGCGGTAAGATGATTATCTGATATTTTGGGACGCATTTTAGTTTGCCTGTCGCTAACCGCGAAGTATGTTTACTTTAAAAACTAACTACAAATCGTCGAGACGTGCAAATTCATCTCAAAATTAACACTCTTTTGTCTTTTTATTTAAGGCAACAATAAGAAGAATTCACCGTACGTGTTTAAGAAGCAAAACCCTTACATTTAAAAGGCTGATAGCTAAAGTTTTCAGCTGAACTTGTTGCCATGGTGCGCTCCAGTCATCTGTGCTCTCACTCATCGGTTCCCTGTGTGTACAACTCATTTCTTACTGCCACCTGCAGGGCTGGAGGACATGCAGAGTCTCGTGCCCTCTCAAGAAACAAATTCAGTATTTGAAAAAATGAAATCAAAGTTTAAATACCAAATGCAAAATTAATATTTTTATATTAGATCAAGCAAAAATGAAGAGGAACAATTTGAGCGATTCTGATTCATGTGGAAGTGGAGAAAAATAAGGAAGCAGATTTTTTAAATATTGTTTTAAAAATGCCATGAGAACAACAGAAATAGAAAACAATGTAATACAGACACAGTAGGCTATTTTAGACTTTTTACCTTTACAATTGTGTAAAACAAGTTTGAAATCATTTTTAAATTTGATTTGGAGGCCGTGTGAATCTTTCTCATTAAAATTGTGTTTCCCAGTTATTATCATTTTTGTTATTATTATGTATTTTGTTGTTGTTTTGTTTTGTGTTTATTGTGTAGGCTAATGCAAAACTAATAAAATACTTTAGAAAATGTGTTTCTCATTAAAACAATAACAGTTGTGTTTCCCACATTACAACAATGCTGTACCGTTGTCATTGAAGTGTATCGTTGTGTCAAACTGTCGAGAAATTTTCAGGTTTTTCAAAGGAAAACATTTTGGCAAAGAAAGGATTGAAGTTGATATAATAAATCACATAGCATATAAAATATTAGATCCATTATCAATAAAGGTGCAATTGCACAAAATAGCAACACTGATTGTTGTGATACAGAAGCAGGGTAGACATCCCAGGTTGTCAGGGATAATAAATATTATACTATATATATTATACTATAATACCTAGAGCTGGGTATTACAAGTAGTCTGGATTATGTAATCAGAAAGTAAATTGGCTACTTGTAATTATATTAAATTACATTCTAAAATACTTGTAAACAGACTACAGTTATTTTTTATTGATTACATGATTACATATTATTCAAACAATAGCAATAAATTATTACTAATTCATTGATTCTCCATAATTCCTCTTTTTCCTCTTTTAAATGTTCCTTTCTAAAATATTGCTTATATACCTTCAGAAAGTCTTCCAGTTTTATGGACATTCACAGAAAAGACCAGTCATAAATCAGGTGGCTAAGCAGTATCTGACCACTGGATTTACAAAAATCGTTTCAGGTTTAAGAAGTGTTTCAGCATTGTATCAACTATGAACACATTAATGTTTTTCTTCCAAACACATTAAAATGCACAAATTCACGTTATTTCTTATTTACATCATGTAATGCATTCCCAACTCTTTAACCTTTTTAACTTAATATATTTAGCAGTGCTCCTGAGATTTTAAAAGAAATATTTTAATAATTAAGCATCACATTTGCACGTTCACACTGTTCTCTGACATTAGTTAATGGTCACATGACATGCAGGTAAACAAATAATTTTTTTTTGTAACTTTTATTTTGATTGATGTTATTTTAAAATAACATATGGAATATATTTTCTTACTCTTTGTATTTTTTTTATATCAGTATGGTACATGATTATCTTATTTAAATCAATGTGATGAACGAGTTTGGTCAAAAGTAATCTAAAAGTAATCAAAAAGTAGTCTGATTGTGAAATGTAATGGATTACGTTACTAGGCCTAACTACAATTTTTGTCGTGTAATTTCAAATCAGTTAACGGACTACAATTTTTAAGTAATCTACCCAGCTCTGATAATTTAACAGTAGGTGGCACTGATGCGCTTTTTTAGTTTTGGTGGTTAGAGGTTGTGTTTTCTGACCTCCAGATGTCGCTGTTTCTCTGTAATCTTTACACTCTGATCTCTAGCAGGAACTGACGTTTGTGTCTACGACTACATGAGCAAATTTTCCAGCTGGAGGAAAATGTCCAGCGTCAAAGATCGGAGAGTCTGAAGGTGGGAATCGTCTTTTATTCTTACAAACTCTTACAGTTCGTTTAAGTTTACCCGCCAGCTCTATTCGTCTGTCTACCGGAAGTATAGTTTGTTGTCTGAGTAGTTGCGCTGTTTGTTTGTTTTTCTTCTGTTTGTGTTTTCACTTTTGGTGGCGCGTGAAGTGCGCCGAAATGCCGAAACATTTGCACAAACGTTGCGTAAAAGTTTCGGAAACAACTTTCTACGAGGGATCTTGTGTTGTAGTGTTTATGCGCAGGTTAATGAGATGTTTTACAATGTCGTGGCAGAATATTTACTGTGATGACAGCGATATTTGATTAGAAATATTAATTTGTATTTATTGGCAGTCTGGTGTTATGGTAACGTGGCTTCTTTGATTATCTATTTTGTTGCACACTTTGCATCCTTTATAAACTTTGGTTTGATTTTTGAAATGTCTTTCAAACAGGTAAGTCGTGGTTGCATTTCTATTTTGATGACTTAAATTGGACAATATTTCACGTAATACACAATAAATTCCTGTTGAGTTCAGAACATGTTAATGAAGGTCAGTGATGAAGCTCAAGTCTCTGCTGCACCTTCACTGAAAGGATAAAGCTTTGAACACTTCTTTAACCAATAGGATTTTAAATTAATTCTGTCATTCTCTCATCTGTTTTTAAAGTTAAAATCTTATTGCTGATAAGTTTTTATACAAGGAAATATGCATTATTTACTTGGACTGCAGTTCCACATTTTTTTCTCATTTCCAATGAGTTGAAATAGCACAGTTGATAGTATGTGTATTAATTATAGTCTCTGAATGTTTCTAATAGGAAGAAAAGCTCTTTTGTATGCCTCTTGGAGTTAATGTTATTGTGGTAACTGACTGGAGAAGCAGGTTTTGTCTTGTTTTTTGCTTTTTGCCAAGGATAACTGAAACAGGCTTGTGTAATTCTGTGGATTCAGCACATATGGCTTCTTTAAAAGTTCAACTGTAATGGTGGCATGTAATCGTGCTGTTTCTGCAGTGTTGCGTCATTGTATTTATATGCATGAATCATGTGCCTTGGGTATGCTAGCTGGATATGTGTATGTAACTTATTTTTTGTCTGTGCTGCAGTTGTTTTCTGTCATATAAACTCACTATATTGTGTTTACTGTAAACGTGTAATGACAGCTTTCACACATTACAAATGCTGTATTGTTTTGTCTGTCATCCATTTACCCTTCTGGACATTCTCACCGTCTTGGGAACTATTTGTCTTCCCTTGACATGTTTTGCAAGTGCTTGGAAAAGCATCTCAAAATAACTCTGTATTTCAGACTCATGGTTTGTGTTCAGTCTATTTCTGAGGCGTAAAAGTGAACTGATGTTCTTAAACTGACACGCTGTCATTTAAAAGCCATATGCATTTAGTAATTCATTTCTGTCTTGAGCGTGACTTCTGTACTTTGAACAGCTCCACTGAAGCTTGATAAATCATTTTATTGTAAAGTACAAAAACATTTGTTATGAAATGACACCACTTTTGAAAGGCTTTCCATTCGTGGGTTTTCGAATGCATAAATAAGTGATGTTTGTCATTGTTAAAACAATGCAGTCAGGCATGCACCCTGAGGGGTGAGAACCGTTCCCAGGAGGTTTGAGCTGCAAAGATTTGATAACTTCGAGAGCACAGAATATGCCACCTGCTTTTATACTTCTGACATAAAAAAGATAAGGAGAAACAGTAACTATGTTGCGCTCCACATGTTTTAACCATTTGCCCTGTTATAATCATTTTACATAGTATATTTTGAACCAGAAAACAGATCTTCAAGAATAACAAAGATCTTTTGGGTTGTAAGTCAACAAAATACTGTTTTTATAGAAGATATATTTTTTTATAGAACAAGTGCAAAGTCTTGGCAGTTTTGAACTCACAGATCTTCATGATTTAATAATATAGCATATTAAATATTTAAGCATAATCTTTTTGCACAATTGATGCCTTACTGATAAGACATGCTTGGTCTCTTCTGTGAACATTGGTCAGAAGAGACTGACCCCTCTGGATTGCATGCTAGATTCCTCACTGTACACAATGGCCTTGGTGGAGTATTGAGAGCCGGACTTGGCAGCATTGTTGCCTTTGTAAAACTAAATCAAATTGTATAACCATTTCCCAACATATCTTGGTGTGTGGCGTGTTTTTGTTGGATTATTAGTGGTAGAGGTTGGCGGTATCACCAAAATCTTTTATCACTGTATGAGTAATTTTATATTATGGTAATTATATGAATAAGGCTTTAATTATTATTGCTGGAAATTCAACAAAATATTTATATAGCTAATAAATAACAGTGTGATAGTTGTTTTTTAGTAGATTTTTTACATCACTCATGCAATTATTTTCTGTTTTTTTAAGATAAGAAGATTGGCGACAGTGCAAAAATGCAGCTGTTATTATATAGCGTCATGCAAATGAATCTGATTATGAAAAATTAATAATTAAAGTGCCCCTATTATGGATTTTTGAAAATGACCTTTCATGCAGTGTGTAACACAGCTCTACAAAAACATCCTGCAAAGTTTTAAATCTGAAAGTGCACCATGTGTAAAGTTATTGTCTCTCAAAAGAAAGAGTCGACTCTGAAACGAGTCGTTTTTAAAACAAATCCCAAACCCTGCCCACTTGTTGCACATGCAGACCTGGGAAAACTTGATTTTCGCATTGGTCTGAATGAAAATGCAAATTCATTCTTTGCCACTAGGTGCCGCTTTTGGAGCGGTAAAAGCTCACAAACACTGCTTTAAATGAAATCGACCAATCACCTCAGATTAGCGTCACGTGAAGGAGGGATTTGGGAAAATGAATTGTTGAGCAAATAAGGTAAAAATAAATGCATATTATAGGAAAATGAAAGTGTTTTTTGACCATGCATGCATGTCATCCTGTTGTTGGGGACTCCCAAAACCAAAATATGAACCTTTCATAACCCATAATAGGGGCACTTTAAATGGATAGTTCAAACTATAAATTCTGATTGCATAAGCAGCATTTGAAGTTGTAAAGTAGTCTATGAATTTATACCTGCAAATGTACATCAGTTAAATTCTTTATTATGAACTCCAATCCTTGATTATGAGCCGTGATCAAAGCCATTGTAAAATACTCCGTAAACACACACTTCTGACCTCATTACAACAGCAATTACATCATCAGCATTTATCAGAACAACCATTCTGCTAAATGTTGCTGAAGAACTACATTGTTTGGCAGAATAATTTTTTTAATTATTACATTTTTGTTGTTGCGCCTGAACGTCAGTTAGGCCTAAATCTTTTTACTAATGCATCAAGTTGCTTGTTAACTGTAATCAACTAAACTTTGCATTGCATTGTGTATAACACCCCTAAATGACACATTCCTCTCTGTCTTGATTTGTTAAAGACACATCTCTGTGTTTTTTTCATTTCTCCTTGTTTTGTCCTCACTTAAGTCAATTAAAATAAATCCTGCCCTTTTTTGTGGGGTTTAGCACCTAATAAGTGGAGCTGTGAATGAGGTGCTGAAAGCCTACTCTGAGTTTGCAACTAATTGGTTCCGTTTCAATTGCAAGCTGGCATGTCTTGGGCCTCTAAGGCACAGGGAAATGTCTGGTATGTGCTTGAAACCGCATGCCATTCACCCATTAAATCTAGATTTTGACACGCCCTAACTGGCCACTCACATGAAATGTATTTTCTTGCTGACGTTTTGAGCATTTCGTAATCTAAAGACTTCTCATATCCGAAATAGTCATGATGGTTTTGTCAGATCTAAAACATTTGATTGTCGGATCGTAATATGAAAGATTTTCCATGATCCTATCATATATGACGGCCTTGTGCATCTTTTGTCAGGCTTCAGTTGCTGCTGAGTCAATTTTCTATTGCAAGGTATAGGGTTGCATTCACCCGTCTTTTCATGTTTTGCAAGGGCTTTCATACTGAACATAAGAACAAAAAGGATTCATTCATTTGATTCATGTCAAAATGTCATGCTAGTGTTGGTGCATAATGGACTGGATCCATTACTGTGAGTGAAAGAAGCTCATATTTATAAACACACCATTGTGAACAGGAAATTTGATGGTTAAAAATCCCCCAGAGCGACTTATATTGACAACTGCCTTTACAAATAGCACTACCAGTGCATCATAGTTGGCAGTGAACATGCAATACATCTTTTGAAATCATGAGTTCCTGATACTAAAATGTATTATTCTCTCAATTTCCTCCTGTAGGCACCTGTTGTAAAGTTCCTGTCGAACCCAGTGGTCTCCCCATGTACATAGCAAGGCAAAGCTGACACCATGGCCCACATATCCAGTGGCAATGGGTTTAAGTTTGACAGGCCAGCCTCTCCGGGGGTGGTCCGGCCCAAAGGGATTGTGGGAAAGGAGGAGGCTTTACGTATGGAGTTAGAGGCCTTGGATAAAATCAAGCGTGAGAAAAGGCACACACTACCAGCCACAGCGCCTTCTGTTAATCCCCTTCCCAATCCATCAGCGCAAACATCCACTAGCCGGCAAGAGAAAGACCTCATTGTGTTCTCTGAATCAGAAACACAGAAGAAAGAACAAAAAGACAAATTTGAGGATATCGATTTAGAGAAGCTGACCAAGGAGGAGCTGGAAAAGCTGCTTCTGGATGACAGTTTTGGCGTCAACAAAATGACAAGACCTTCCTCTTTGCTAGGTTGCAATCTCAGCGCGTCTTATCCTGGAGGACATGTATTCAGCCCTTCTTCTTTCCACTGGACGCCCACCCCAACACACGCACAGACTCCAATCTTCCCCTCTGCTCCCTTCCCGAAGCCTCCATGCTCTTTCCAGAATGGTTTTAGTCCAGCTTTGTCTCCCTTTATTAGTCTGCCGGCCCAACCGACCCCCTTCCTCTCCTTTACACCAATTCAACCACCTGCTGCTCTGGTCTACCCACAGCCTGCCGTCACCCCAGAGATGGCCAAGCTGTTTGACAAGATTGCCAGCACTTCGGAATACTTGAAGAACGGCAGGTCCTCCAGCATGGAAACCGAATCGGGAAGTGTCAAGTCCCTGGAGCCCATACCTCAACCCTCAGAACCTCCCAACATCAACCGTTTTGAGTGGCTGGACCTGGACCCACTCAACAAGCGCAAGGAGGTGGAGGTAGAGGAGACGCCCACTGTATCAAGTGGACCTTTCGTAGAGGAGTCTGGGACTGCTAAAGACCCATGGGATGCGGTTCTTCTGGATGAACCTGAAGTCATGGATAATGGCAGTCCCTCAGCACAGGTGAAGAGCAAGGTGACTTTAGCCACCCAACCCAGAAGAGCATCAACAGGGGCGGCTGTAACAAGAAGCCAGTCCCTCAACATACCTGCAACCTCAACGGATCACAGCTCAGGCAAACAGGTAAGAGGAACGTCCTTTCTGCCGACCCAGAACATGTTGGCAGCACTGTTTGTTTAGAAGTGATTACCTTATCCTCTTGTAAAGTTAGAAAAACCTGCAATGGGTTTGTAGGAGGAAGTAGAAATTATCCCAGCCAGGTATCATCAAATTCAAACCCATTGTGTCTAATGCCAACATAGTGATGAACTTAATGTATATCCTGTTTCCCAATGTAGTCAACAATACATATTTTCGAAATCGACTATGTATTCCATTTATTTTTTCCCAAATTCTGTTTTATTTTTTCCAAATTCCATTTTTTTTCTGTTTTAATTTTTCTGGCTTCAGTTTTTTCCATTTGAATTTTTCTAGACTCTGTTTCAATGGTTAAATTAAATGTTATTCATCAAAAAGCATTAATATTATTAATCAAAAGCATCTCTAATTAATTGATTTAATAATAATAATAATAATTCATTTTGAATTTATTATATTTATTATGTTGAAGAGTGATCTTCATTCTTCATCAAATGCCTCCATTCATTCATTTATTTTATTTATTTATTTATTTATTTTTTCAGAAATACTGTGTTGTGTATTTACAGTTTTCTGCTAAATAAGTTCTGGTAATGTTTTAATTAAAATTTTATTATTAGTACTATCATTACATTAAGTAATATATTTCTGTCACAGTTTCTTCAAGTTAAACCAAACCGAATGAGTTGCAGTGAAGAGTTTCTTTTTGTATATATGACACTAGTTTTACTCAAGATATGGTAAAATGCTCATGAAGTGACTCTCAGAGCAGTTCTAGAGATTATGTTCATGTACTCATATGTAGAGGCTCATATAATGATGCCGCGTGTCTGCACCATTCACACAGAAATGCACAGAACATGCAGGATTCATATTTAAATAGTATTTTTGCTGCTTAATATTCACAGACACTAGTCCATATTGTGGTTTGATTTAACTGTACTGACCTACCTTTGATTTATCCATCCAAAATTTGGCAAATTCCGTGACATTCCGCGTTATACAGCAAATTCTGTTTTTAAGATTGGATTCCACGATTCCGTCCATGTTTTTCACATCGCGGAAATCATAGGGCCCTAAGCATTATAAGTTTTAAACATAAGTTCCGTTCAGCCAAATGAAGCTCAAATCAAAGCAGTGGAATGGCAAAAACACACAAGTTTTGTTAAAAGTTGGCCTTATTTTAATTTGAGCGTGGTGTTGTATGCTGTATCAGGAGGCTTTACCAGTCAAATAACTAAAGCAGTATGTTAATAAAAATGCTAAAAATATCCAAACTTAAAATCTAACCCCACTAATTGAGTCCCTACGCCCCTAATCGACAACATAGTATTTTATAAGTGTCTCTCATGCTTGCATACATTCTAGCACTTTAACAAGAAAGCGGCAGTGCTCTGTGATATGACAGGAAGTAGCAGTTAAAAATGTTCTCGTATGGTTTTCTATTTATTATACCATACCAATGTGGTAAATGTCTTTGCAAAATTTTCTGCTAGGGGCGATTTGCATCTTTCATTTTTGGTTTTGTTCCTAATGGTTGGTTTCTTATATTCTAGCCAAGATTTCCTGGTGCTTAGTCGCTTACATTTTACCACCGTTTTATCTAAGCCTCTTGCTTTATCGTTGGTCTTTCCTTAGAAACGTTGTAACTGATTGCCAAAATAAAGAACGGCTTCCTGAGAGGAATGTAAAACTTTGATTCCTTATGAGGAGGGTGTGTAAATGTGTGTCCCCCCCCCCCCCCAAGATATCACACTTCCTGTTTCATTATGTTTGTTTCTGACTAGGACAATTGGCTGTTGTCACACATTTCCCACAGTACTTGAAGAATTTGTGACCGTAACTTCTACAACAGGGACAGCTTTCTTCTAAGGATAAAATAGAGGAGTCAGAGAGTTCAGGCTTTGCACTTCCTCATTTCAAGTTTTAGGACTATCGTTATATTTCTGAGTCACACATCAGGTCTAGTTCATACTCAAGGTAACACTGTCCTAGCTAGTATTCTGTCTTTGTGTGTGTGTCTATAGTGAGGACTGCTGCTGGTCTCATTAGCACAGACAAGCCCCAGCTAGCTGTTTTTGCCCCATGGGTTCTTCCCTGACATGCCTGCAGCTCCCCGTTGCCATGGCAGCTCTCTTTCGGAGTGTGCGAAAGAGCAGCGAAACTAATCTGAGCTTTGGTTTTGGTGTACAGTTACTCTGCTTCACCACACGAACACCAGATACTCTTATCACAAGCCCTAGATATTTCAGCCCTTATCAGCACTCACATCCCAAAAGACCTGTTTGTTGTCGGTGTTGGTGTAAGTGTAAGTTCACTGTAGCCATTACGTCATGCTTGTGGTTTGGGTTAAAACACATTATCAAAAGTGGTTTCTTTTTCAAGTATGATTGAAAGTATTTAGGATTAGTTTAGGATTAGTAGAGGAAATGCTTTTTTTTATATAGCATATTTTTTATTACACAGTGTTCATAAGGCAAACCCAGATTATGCATTATCTCCTGATGTCAACATATAAAGTATTGGTGTCAAAGGTGGAGTTTTATGTTAATATTCACACAATTAATTAAAAAAAACAAAAACTATTGGTTAAAAAAATAAATAATAATCAAATATGTAGATTATTATGTACGTAAATAGTATATAAACTACTGTTTAATAGGTTGGGGTCAGTAAATTTTTAAAATGTTAGTAGGACTGCATTTATTTGATCAGCGTACAAGAAAAACAGTAATATTGTAAAATATTATTAGAACTTAAAATCTATTTTAATATATTTAAAACTGTAGTTTATTTCTGTGATGGCAAAGCTGAATTTTCAGCAGCCATTACTCCAGTTTTAAGCGTCTCATGATCCTTCAGAAATCATTCTCATATGCTGATTTGGTCTTCAAGAAACATTT
This sequence comes from Tor tambroides, assembly GCA_021397915.2. Taxonomy (NCBI): domain Eukaryota; kingdom Metazoa; phylum Chordata; class Actinopteri; order Cypriniformes; family Cyprinidae; genus Tor; species Tor tambroides. The sequence continues at coordinate 52,667 of JAFVLL020022707.1, forward strand.
CTTATTATCAATGTTAAAAAATGGCTGTGCTGCTTAAATTTTTTAAAAAAGAAAAATCTTACTTGCCCTAATCTTTTGAACAGTTGTGTAATTAATACTGATATTAGACATGTGGCGGGTCTGTTAGGAGTGCGTTGTAAGGCCTAATGCACAGATCCAATACATTTGACATGTCTGACACACATAATGTGTGCCAAATATGCCTGGGAGCGTTCAGAAGCAGCGACATATTGGTCAGACATCAATTGGACACTGAATTGAGTTAGTATGTCATAGTGTATCACAACACTCACTTAGCCCACACAGTAGCTCTCGTATGCAGACAATAAGGTGTTTTTGATTGATACATCGACCATGTGGTTTCTGTTCTGCGTGCGTGTTATAAATGTGCTGTGAAAATCTCTTCCATGTGAACCATTAACTGACCGTCTGACGGTCAGTCAGCTTATCCTACATGCAGAAATGAAGTTTGTTTAATGTCAATGTGAGTAAGTAGATTCATAAACAGAGCTCTTAGTCACAGTTTACCATCAAGCACTCTGTCGTCAGTGGAATGTTAAATCATCCGACGGAAGTTCAGTCATATTTATTTAGTGGAAGTATTATCAGGTCAGTAGGGAACAGAGTTCCAGTTAACGCATATCAGTATTCTTAGCAACAATAGTAGAGAGGAAGTTGCATTTGCTGTGAATTCTATTACACACAAACGTAGATGATGGTTGAATTTTACTTGTATTCAATCGAACACTAAGCTCATGTAAGACAGCTTCCTCCATCCTCTCATTCCTGAGTGTTTTTTGAATTGTTTCTTGGCACAAGTTGGCAGATCCCTTATAAACTTTTAACCTGAGGAAAAGGTCTGTTTGGACTGGGAGAGATTGCATGTAGGGCAGCCAGAACTGTAAAACCGTAGCTCTAAGCAAAAGCGGATGAATAATTTGTGAATGTGTGTCACATGGCATCTCATTTTTCTCTAAGGTTAGGCCTAGAGCTTTGGCCTAGTAAACAGCTAAAGAAACCATCATCATATCCGATGCATATATGTATTACCTGCAATAAAACATGTGACCTGCTCTTTTTGTTTGATTTGATACTCTTGATTGTTTATTACTTTTATTTCATTTATGGTAAATATGTCAGAGGCAGATGTTCTGATCAGAGACCATATTAAGAGAAAATTTCTAGGGCTGGACCAGAATATTCGAATATTCGTTCGTTGGGTTGGCATTCGATTTTCAATTTTGAGATTCGAATATCCTCTCTCTCTCTCTCTCTCTCTCTCTCTCTCGAACACCTGGCATCCCCCGCGAAACGGTTCTCAACTTGTCCGCCTGGCTGAACATCTGCACCAGCAAAATAATCCGTTTCGCCAATGAGTGACGTTCGTGCCACCCATAGCATGCATATAAGGAGCCCGCTTCTATTATGAGCGCTTGCCGCACATCTACATTTGAAATAATGAACTTAAGCGCAAAGATACATGAACGGGACCCTCTGCTATCACAAAACCGAATGCGATGCATGCGTTTTCTTTCAGTCAACTGTCCCGAGATGCGAGCGAAAGTCTTGGGTCAGCGTGCAGTAGCTCTTGTAGTGCAGACGAGATGCGCCGATGTGAAGCGCTTTGAGAGAGTGAAAGAGAGAAGACGCAGATGACTGATTTAATCTGATATTTTGTGTGGATTTATTTACTCATCTAACCTACATGCTATATTCAATAAATGTTTGCACGTATTTCCCTCATTATAAACTCGAAAGCTGCAGGAATGAGTAAAACTATGCGATATAGCCTACACACAAATTCAGGACCTGAGTAAATATAACTCTATTATACAGAGATTTGTGAAATACAATTCCATGACTTTTACAAAACTTGTCCAGGCCTAGAAATTGCTGTTTTAAAATTTCATAGCTTTTCCAGGTTTTTCATGACCATACGAACCCTATAAAAGTAACTGCACGCTTTCAATCACTAAAGATTGGTCCTCTCCCTCCTCTAATCACATGCCGGATCCGTTACCCCGCTTTATTCCGGGACCTCTCAATATACAAATTAAGCACTGGGCTACCTTATTAAAGTATTGCTTTTAACAGACCTGTGTGTTTTGTATCACTAGTGCAGTGTCCGTTCTCGGAGCATATAAGCCCTGCCCGCGTGAAGCACGCCGCCTCCGGCTCGCGCTGTTCTGTAGTTTATTAAAAGTTTATTAATTATAACATGTCATGTGTCCATATTAAAATTAAAATCCAACACTGCACTCCCTTGGGTCCGCAGCAACACACCTGCCACGCGTGAAGTCATTGGCTGAACGGTTCTCGACACAATAAAAAAAGCAAACAGACAGACAGACGCACAAAGATTCCTGCCTTTATTAGAGAGAAGAATATGTTCAGCCCCTCCCTCCGAAGCTTCGAATATTCGGTGTTGATTACTATCGAAGCTTCGAAGCTCAAAAAATGGTATTCGGATCAGCCCTAAAAATTTCACAAGAATATGCCTAATCTCAAAAGTAATATGAGTAGATTGCATGCATATAGTCTGCATGGTAAATGTAATTAAAACAGAATTTCTTTTTATTTAATTTCTTAGCATGTGAGCCATTATTGATCTGAAAGTAAAGGACCTTTCGTTCCTAGTTGTAATTCCATGTTGATGTTCTTTTTTGACCTGTTTCCTTCCTGAAGGAAGTCTCTTTTTTTGGCATTCCAGACATTCTTCACATTCTCAGTATCCTCTCACCAAATAGAGAGACTGTCTCATTCCACTTTTGAACTGGGATGTTAATGTCATCTATCATGTCTATTTGGTACCCCTGTGTATAATACAGACTGTACATAATATATTGTGTACAACATATATCTAACATGTGATTTCCTATGTGTAGGACACCATTAGTGAAAGTGAATGTATAGGATAATAGGCCAAATGTCTGCTCATCAGTATAACCATGGCTTCATGTCTGTCTTTTTACAGGTCAATAAAGGAAGTACAAATGTACTCTCAAAGTACTCTGTCTTAGAGGAAAAGGAAGCCCAAAATCTAGAAGTCGTAGCATTCTGTGAAGACATTTCAAAGTGAGTTATGAGTTGTTGTTTTTTTATTTGCTTTTTTATTTAATTGACTGTTGAAAGGGATACCTCAGAAAAAAGCAAGTCCCACTGCTACAGCTGTGTTGTTAATCTGATATCAGAAGATCCCAGGATACCTGAATCAGCACTGTAATCTTGGATTCTATTGGGAAAGCAAAGCTAATTTGGACCTGAAGGACTAATTTGGAAAATGCCTTAACCTCATATGTATACCACAGACAAGGACTGCTGACAAGTGAAATGCAGGAAGTCTACAGCTGTGTGTAGCCCATGTAACAATGGGAGCTAATACCTTGTTTCCTACTAATATCTCTCTCACACACACACACACACAAACACACAGAGAGAGCATGTGTATGAATGTTAACAAAGGACTTAAGACTGAACCTTGCGGTACACCATATTTACCTTCGTTAGGTCTTCATTTTAAACAAAGTGTTGTACTTTTATTTTATGTAGACTGAGGTCAAAGTTCCCACATGAGGACCTGGCTACCAATCCTGGCTATGTTCTCAGCCCTGTGATCACCCAGAGGGATGCAGGAGGGGACAATGGGGGCAGTGTGAAAGTATCCATTGAGATTTCTGATTCTCAACAGCCTGTAACTTTCACTTGTGATGGTAAGCAGTTCTTTGTCACACTGAATTTAGTCATTATAAAAAGCTTTTGACAGTGAAAGTGTTTTATATGAAAACTGTTATGATAACAGTTAAGGCAGTTAAGGAACAGTTCACCCAAAAATGAAAATTTTGCAGAAGAAAGTTAGTCGTACAGGTTTGAAATGTCATACGGGTGAGTAAATTATGACAATTTGTTTTGGTGAACTATCCCTTATAAATATCTAATAATGTCACATCTGATGAATCATGTACTCACTATTTGTCAATAGTAAGCTTCTCCGAATGTCTGCTATGAAGGAAGCTGACAAATGAAGAAGTCATGACACAACGCCAGAGAGCATTTCTTGGCCACTGCGACACATTCTTTTTTTACATAACTGTCATGGTGCGTCTGCTCAACAGATTCTTCGACCAGGGTTCCTGTGTTTTTCATTTTTCAGCTTGCATGTCACTTGCCAAGGTTTTTTACTGGGTAACCTGTCTGTGGTCCAGGCACGGAAAGTCCTTTTCATTGAGCTGTAGTGGCCTTGGCTCAGTTCCCTGTGAAGCGGCTGTGTTCTGAAGACTGCCGGGCCTCGAGTCTCTGGCCACCTCACTCCTGGCAGGAAATCAAGACTGGCCTTTTGTGTTGAAGAATTTTTCTGTGTTGTTACTGCCTAAGCCCCATAGCTCTTTTTGTCCTGGATAAATCCAGCATAGGCTGTGGTCTTAGGAAGGAAAAAGGGGGCACAGTGTCTATCAGGCCCCGAAGTTGCTTCACAGACAGCTAATATATTTGAGGAGGGGCTCTGCTATAACTGGCTGGATGGTTGTAATGTTCTAGCTATCTTTTCCTCGTGTTCATACAGTTCTTGCTTGTTTTTCCTCTTAAACCTACCCTGTTTGTTGTGTTTAGATCAAGAGATTTTAGATCCTACTAAAAGTCAGGTTTGTGACAACATTCCTACATTCCATGAGCAGTGGTCAACAAAGTAATGCTTTTACTGTTACTTAACTTTCCTAATCCATGCAGAAAATCACCATATGGCTAAATGGACATACCAACTCTTTGCATGTCAGTGCTGACTGTCTGAATCTTCAAAGAGGAAAAAGAGGTTTTCCTTAATTTGTTTAAGTGGAGGAAAATGCTTAGCTGTGTGTAAGGTTAGTAAAGTTAGAAATTCCAGACATACTTGGCATGAAAGACAAGGCAAATGAAGCTGAGGAGGCGACTGGAGTTTGAATGTGTGGAGTATGAAGGCTTTTCCAGGATAAACTCAGATTAAGTGTCTCAGTTTTCTGATCGCTGGATCAGACCTTGTCCATTCTACTTTTCAAATGTAGGCACATCATTTGACAAGTTTAGTTTTATTTACAAATTGAGCAGTAGCTTCAGGATTGTGCATATATGGTCTGATGTTCTACTCTAGCCTTTCTGCCTCTTAGCTTTTTTCCAAGCCATTTTAGACCAACCACAATCTCCTGACATTCCAGCACCATGTGTGTTGCTGTAGTGCCATGAAAAAGAGGATGGCAGAAGAAGAATTTTACTGGCATCCCACAACCCTTCAAAGCAACCCCAAATCCACCACAAATTAGGCATGACCATCAGACCTTTAGGCTTGAAAAACACGGCAGACATGAAGAGTCCAGGCCAGGCACAGCTGACTAACTGTAATCCATCCCTAGGCTTGGAGCTAGTAGAAAGGATCATTCCAAGGAGGGGTGTGGGGCCTGTTATTGCTGCAGCCTGGGGCGACCATAAACAATATGTTGGGTGTCATTTTTGCTCAGATCTAGTGAAACTTCTCGTGCCAAATCCATTTCTTGTAAAGGTTTTTCATCCCAATGAACCAAAAGAGGTTGACAATAGTTCATAGGTCCTCTTCCAAATGGCACTCTCATCCCTTGCTGTAGCAAGTCAACACTGTACCGCATGAACTGTTTGATAATAGTCCGTTTTAAAGCCAGCATCAGTCCAAGCTTGGCAAAATGGTGTCATACTGGCTGCATCATTTTATATTTTTGTGCAACATCAAGCAGACAACACCTTCAGGATGGTCCTCAATTCATTTAAATGGACAGTTTACCCAAAAATGAAAATTCTTTCAGCATTTACTCACCCTCATGTCGTTCCAAACCTTGACTTTTCTGAAGAATGTTTTTTTGTCAATAAGACAATAAGATTCAGTGGAATCCAAGGCAATATTGGACACCACTGGCTTGCATTATATGGACAAAAATGTAGTTCTTTTATTATCTTGTTTACTTTTTCATTAGCTTCATTCTTTTCTCACTCCTTCATGTTTTCTGTGTTTCTTTGCCCAGTGAGTTCTCCGGTGGACCTGCTCATAATGCAGGCTTTGTGTTGGGTCCATGATGACCTGAACCAGGTGGACATCAGCAGCTATGTTCTCAAGGTCTGTGGACAAGAGGAAGTTCTACAGAAGTGAGTCCTTCATTTACCATCTCCCTTTCTCTTTTGCAGGCATTCTGTCGTATTGCATAAACAAGTCCCCTGCCAACATTCCTTGAAAACAGGGTTATTTTGCTTTAATTGTGCTAGGGAAATGTTCCGTTTTTACCCACACCATTGGAAGAACAGAACCAACAGTTCTAGGGGAGGGTTTCCCTGCCCTAATAAGGAACAGGGGGAATGGGCAAAAACAAACCATTTCAAGCTCTGTAATTCAAGGCAGACTCCCTTAGTTACCATGTTATTCATGTGTTCAATGTAGAGTTTTGAAAGCCTTTAGTTAGTTTTCCCTTATGTTAAAGTATAGTTACTCACTGTCTGCTTCAGTGCTGGCTGTTTGGTCCTCAGTTGACCTTGGAAAGTTGATACGAGTAATTATCAAAAACTTTCCTGCTCTGGCCTTCCAAAGCACAGTCATCCAGGACACATCTCCTACCCTGGAATGTTCTTAGAGTGCATTCTCAAAAAATGACACATTTTTGTTATTTATTTTTGCTTTTCATAAAGCAGGTTTGGGGTTGCTAAGAAATGTTTAGTGTTTTTGAATGAAGTCTCTTATATCTCTCACCAAGGCTTCATTTATTCATCACATATACAATAAAAACAGTAAAATTGTGAAATATATTTTGTAAATATTTTATTTAAAGCTTTTCACATTTTAGAAAATAATCCCCCAACCCCCATGCCAGCAAATAGAAGGAAAAATATAAATGAATAAATAAACCCACATATAGTACACATAAATACATATACACCTCCTTAAACATACACCGATACACCGTCCTACTTGAGTACTTATACAAAAACACATATAGACATCTCAGGGAAAAAAATAATCTTAAAATATTCCAGTACCAATAAATACCCAATTATGGAAAAATAAAATTATTACACACTGCTATATTTTGTCAACTTAACCACACCACTTAAAAAAGGCGGTTAAATTCAGTTATCATTGGTCACCTTCCAAATATTCAAAGAAGGATAAAATTGTGAAATATTTTTACAACTTGGAAAAACTGATTTACTAAAAAAACAAATTTAATCATGTATTGGTAAAGCTGAATTTTCAGCAGCCATTACTCCTATCTTTAGTGTCACATGATTATTCATGAATTCAGTACTCGGGTAACATTGAAATGAGTTATGCTGCTTAATATTTTTGTAAAAACTGTGAGATTGTGTGTGTGTGTGTATATATATATATATATATATATATATATATATATATATATAATTTTTAATTAATTTTTTTTTAATTCTTTGATTAATAGAAAGTTGAAAAGAGCAACATTTATTTGAAATATAATTTTTTGTAGCATTATAAATGTCTTTACTGCAACCTTTGATTAATTTAATGCATCCTTGCTAAATTGCAAACTTTAAAATGTTAGTTATTATAAGTCTTATTATATGAAGTTATATGTAAGCATTATTTAGTTATTCATTGATTGATTCATTCATTGTTGCTTTTGGCTCTGGCCCATGTCTGAAGCATCTTTAACATTATCTTCCAGTAAACACAGTCTGGGCAGTCATGAGTACGTGCAGAACTGCAGGAAGTGGGAAACGGAGATCAAACTACAGCTCCTTTTTCTTAGCACAATGAGAAGAGATCTGGCCCGAATGGTAAGACACTTACAAAGGCTGGAATAAATAAATAGAAACTAGTTGTTCACCGCATTACTATCTTCAGAGGTTATTAATGGATAAATATATGTTTTGTATGCTAACAGGCAGAAGATGACATTTCCCCTATTGTCTTGGAGAAATACCTTGGCCTAGTGGAGAGGCCGTTTAAAGAGTCAGTCACAAGGTAAGAATGTGCTCCATCTTATCTTCTGCCCTTACTAAAGGCTACGAAAGCTATGGGTGGCCTTTGAAGTCCCTGATTGTGCTTGTTGATTTCTCTCATTCCTTTGCATGTTTTTTCTTTTCTAGAGAGGGTCTTGCTGAATACCTTGAAGGATATCATAAGCAGGTCAATCTCTGCCTTCAGAATGAGGTAACTTGTTATTTCTCAAACACAGCAAGCTATACTATACAATATGAAAAGAAAGAAAGAAGTGTTTGAAATGACACTTCAGTGTTTCTCACTTTCAATCTCTCTCTCATTAGAGCACCCAGTATAAAACAGTGGACAATGTGGTTCAGTCTGTTAAAAATCTGTGCTGTGCTCTGGATGAAGTTGAGACACCAGCCATCAGTGATGGCATCAAGAAGCTCAAACGCTCTGTCAGCCTTCCTAGAACACGTTCTCCAGAGGTCAGAGAACATTCAGTGTGAAGTATTTATGCACTGTAATAAAATTGTAGCTGATGCTGATAACCCAGTAAGAATTTTAATGTTATGACAAATAACCGATTGTTGATAAATGTCTGATATTACAGTTCTGATCTAAACTAAACTAAAATCAGTTACTTTAAATGGTAAAAGTGAGTTTAGGCATCACAATGTTATAATATATGGTGTATATATATTCATTTTGAGATCCATTAAATATTACATCTAAACTTGTTTAATTCAATTATTAGTAGTTTTAAATTGTCCAGTATTGTTAATTAAAAAAAAAAAACACAATAAAAAAAATAGCCGACATGGTACCGATATTGTGCGTCCCTAGTCAAAACCACAGCAATTTTTAGTCGTTATTTAGTTTTTTCTGCACTGAAAAAAAGATTAATTGAAATTACTAAATTTTTTAAGGTAAGTGGTTGCAATTAATTTATTTTAGCTACATTTAAATAAATTTTATTGAAAGTTAGTCAATTCTTAAAAATTAGTAAAAATTAGTAAATTCAATTAATCATTTTTTCAGTGTACATACAAAGAGCACTGTTTTGTTTTCCAGGCTGGCGCCACGAGTTCAGCTTCTACAGGTTCAGCTAATGGTAAGCTCAGCTCCTAAAATCATCTCAATGGCTATTTCTTGTTCACCTATGCTGTACTCTGCTGCTTGCGATCCCCAGGTTATAATAGCCCAGTGGAGGAGAGTTTAGCCGGACTCACAGATGCTGTGTATGAGCTCGTCAAGCTCTTCCTGAGGTCTTTCTGTCCAACTACTCTGGGCTGCACGATGGAAGAGCACATGGAGGACAGGAGGGACAGCAAAGAAGCCTCGGGCACCACAGAGCACCTGCAGTTCACTCTGTTTGCCGTTCATGGCATTCCTGCTACCTGGGTCAGCAGGTGAGCACTGTGTCCCTTTTAGTGCTTGTGACATGAGTGTTTCTGAAGCTGGTCTAAGCTTTAGCTTAATACTTTCATAATACAGAAATGGATTTTAAAAGAAATCCATTTACCCTTCCTGTTTTGGCGTATCGAGCCCTGCAGTCTAAATAAGCACTAAACACTGTTTAATTCACTTCAGACTGATAATGACTCTGTTTAACATAGTCACAGCCAAGGTAAACTTCTCTACTACTTTCAAAGCACTGCCTTAGTCCGTATTCATTACACTGTTATTTCCTCCTAGATAATTTGTGTAATTTAGGGTCTGTGTTCTCTTGGAGCAATCAGCCTCAATAAATTATATCTGGACCATTTAACATTTAACCCAACTTGGAGAGCTTAGAATCACATTATTTCCATTCACTACAATCAAAAATAACTGTATTCAACATGCTTTTGAAACTTTTAAGGCCACCTATGAAAAATGTTGCAAGAAATGAGGGCTGTGTCTTCTGATAATGAATATTTGGAGGGTCAGGATGTTACTGATGATCTCTTATTACAAGGGCTGTGCATACAGCTAAAAAGGTTTAATCCTTTTGACATTCAGTGTATATTTTGAAACGCATATATTTGTACTTAAATGGCCTAAAAGTGTGATGTTGTTTTTTGTTTTGTTTTTTTGTTTGTTTTCACAAAAATGAATCAAAATGCCCAACTCCAATAGCATTGTTTTCATACTCATTAATCATTAGACAAGGATTCAAGTCAATGGACACAGTATTTATGAAACTTAATATATATATAGAGTGTATATTCGGTCAGTTTTTTTTTTTCAGAAGTTAGAAGTACTTTTATTAGCAAGGATGCATTAAATTGACAGTGATGGTGAAGACATTTATAATGTTACAAAATCTTTCTATTTCAAATAAATGCTGCTCTTTTGAACTTTATATTCATCAAGGAATCCTGATATGTATCATGTATCACAGTTTCCACAAAAATATTAAGCAGCATATCTGTTTTCAATATTGATAATAATAAGAAATGTTTCTAGAGCACAAAATCAGCATTTTAGAATGATTTCTGAAGGATCATGTGACACTGAAGACTGGTGTAATGACTGCTGAAAGCTTTCAGCTTTGCCACCACAGGAATAAATTACAACTGAAATTAAAGCTGCAAGCAGCGATGAAAGGGCCCTCGCACCCGGGCTCACCGCCATCACGTGGTTATAGGAAAAGAGGGAACAGCGGGCAA